>WEDG01007223.1:0-15610 GCA_017591395.1 Schistocephalus solidus
TGTTATTACTTCGTGCAGTTACGTATTGCTATGTATGTTCCGTTGTGCCTTGAAGCTCAGACAAGAGACCTCGCAGGCGGTCTCATAGCGACGTGTAGCATATGTTGATAAGGTGGAACCGACAAAGACAAGGGATACCGGAATGGCCATTGCTGGCTTTTTAGCCGTCATCAGCCAGTCATACCAAATCCCAAACGTGGCACACCTGGGATTCGAACCCGCGACCTTTGGTATTTGAGTCGAACGCTCTACCACTGAGCCACGGGCTCGTTGTTTTGTCGGTTGTGATCGGGAATATGATGATAGTGTGGGGCTCACCGATCTGCTTAAGGAACATGTATGTTCCGTTGTGCCCTGGAGTTCAGACTAGAGCCCTCGTAGGCGGTCGCATAGCGACATGTAGCATATGTTGATAAGGTGGAACCGACAAAGACAAGGGAGACCGGAATGGCCATTTCTGGCTTATTAGCCGTCATCAGCCAGTCATACCCAATCCCAAATGTGGCACACCTGGGATTCGAACCCGCGACCTTTGGTATTTGAGTCGAACGCTCTACCACTGAGCCACGGGCTCGTTGTTTTGTCGGTTGTGATCGGGAATATGATGATAGTGCGGGGCTCACCGATCTGCTTAAGGAAAAGGTATGTTTCATTGTGCCCTGGAGCTCAGACTAGATCTCTCGCAGATGGTCGCATAGCGACGTGTAGCATATGTTGATAAGGTGGAACCGACAAAGACAAAGGGAGACCGGAATGGCCATTTCTGGCTTTTTAGTCGTCTTCAGCCAGTCATACCCAATCCCAAATGTGGCACACCTGGGAATTCGAACCCGCGACCTTTGGTATTTGAGTCGAACGCTCTACCACTGAGCCACGGGCTCGTTGTTTTTGTCGGTTGTGATCGGGAATATGATGATAGTGTGGGGCTCACCGATCTGCTTAAAGGAACATGTATGTTCCGTTGTGCCCTGGAGCTCAGACAAGAGCCCTCGCAGGCGGTCGCATAGCGACGTGTAGCATATGTTGATAAGGTGGAACCGACAAAGACAAGGGAGACCGGAATGGCCATTTCTGGCTTATTAGCCGTCATCAGCCAGTCATACCCAATCCCAAATGTGGCACACCTGAGATTCGAACCCGCGACCTTTGGTATTTGAGTCGAACGCTCAACCACTGAGCCACGGGCTCGTTGTTTTGTCGGTTGTGATCGGGAATATGATGATAGTGTGGGGCTCACCGATCTGCTTAAGGAACATGTATGTTCCGTTGTGCCCTGGAGTTCAGACTAGAGCCCTCGCAGGCGGTCGCATAGCGACGTGTAGCATATGTTGATAAGGTGGAACCGACAAAGACAAAGGGAGACCGGAATGGCTATTTCTGGCTTATTAGCCGTCATCAGCCAGTCATACCCAATCCCAAATGTGGCACACCTGGGATTCGAACCCGCGACCTTTGGTATTTGAGTCGAACGCTCTACCACTGAGCCACGGGCTCGTTGTTTTGTCGGTTGTGATCGGGAATATGATGATAGTGTGGGGCTCACCGATCTGCTTAAGGAACATGTATGTTCCGTTGTGCCTTGAAGCTCAGACTAGAGCCCTCGCAGGCGGTCTCATAGCGACGTGTAGCATATGTTGATAAGGTGGAACCGACAAAGACAAGGGATACCGGAATGGCCATTTCTGGCTTTTTAGCCGTCATCAGCCAGTCATACCCAATCCCAAATGTGGCACACCTGGGATTCGAACCCGCGACCTTTGGTATTTGAGTCGAACGCTCTACCACTGAGCCACGGGCTCGTTGTTTTTGTCGGTTGTGATCGGGAGATATGATGCTAGTGTGGGGCTCACCGATCTGCTTAAAGGAACATGTATGTTCCGTTGTGCCCTGGAGCTCAGACTAGAGCCCTCGCAGGCGGTCTCATAGCGACGTGTAGCATATGTTGATAAGGTGGAACCGACAAAGACAAAGGGAGACCGGAATGGCCATTTCTGGCTTATTTAGCCGTCATCAGCCAGTCATACCCAATCCCAAAATGTGGCACACCTGGGATTCGAACCCGCGACCGTTTGGTATTTGAGTCGAACGCTCTACCACTGAGCCACGGGCTCGTTGTTTTGATCGGGTTGTGATCGGGAAATATGATGATAGTGTGGGGCTCACCGATCTGCTTAAGGAAACATGTATGTTCCGTTGTGCCCTGGAGCTCAGACTAGATCTCTCGCAGGTGGTCGCATAGCGACGTGTAGCATATGTTGATAAGGTGGAACCGACAAAGACAAGGGAGACCGGAATGGCCATTTCTGGCTTATTAGCCGTCATCAGCCAGTCATACCCAATCCCAAATGTGGCACACCTGGGATTCGAACCCGCGACCGTTGGTATTTAGTCGAACGCTCTACCACTGAGCCACAGGCTCGTTGTTTTGTCGGTTGTGATCGGGAATATGATGATAGTGCGGGGCTCACCGATCTGCTTAAAGGTAAACATGTATGTTCCATTGTGCCCTGGAGCTCAGACTAGAGCCCTCGCAGGCGGTCGCCTAGCGACGTGTAGCATATGTTGATAAGGTGGAACCGACAAAGACAAGGGATACCGGAATGGCCATTTCTGGCTTATTAGCCGTCATCAGCCATTCATACCCAATCCAAAATGCGGCACGCCTAAGATTTAAACCAGCGACCTTTGGTATTTGAGTCGAATGCTCTACCACTGAGCCACGGGCTCGTTGTTTTGTCGGTTGTGATCGGGAATATGATGATAGTGTGGGGCTCACCGATCTGCTTAAGGAACATGTATGTTCCGTTGTGCCCTGGAGTTCAGACTAGAGCCCTCGCAGGCGATCGCATAGCGACGTGTAGCATATCTTGATAAGGTGGAACCGACAAAGACAAGGGAGACCGGAATGGCCATTTCTGGCTTATTAGCCGTCATCAGCCAGTCATACCCAATCCAAAATGTGGCACACCTAAGATTTGAACCAGCGACCTTTGGTATTTGAGTCGAACGCTCTACCATTGAGCCACGGGCTCGTTGTTTTGTCGGTTGTGATCGGGAATATGATGATAGTGTGGGGCTCACCGATCTGCTTAAGGAACATGTATGTTCTGGTGTGCCCTGGAGTTCAGAATAGAGCCCTCGCAGGCGGTCACATAGGGACGTGTAGCATATGTTAATAAGGTGGAACCGAAAAAGACAAGGGAGACCGGAATGGCCATTTCTGGCTTATTAGCCGTCATCAGCCAGTCATACCCAATCCCAAAGGTGGCACACCTGGGATTCGAACCCGCGACCCGTTGGTATTTGAGTCGAACGCTCAACCACTGAGCCACGGGCTCGTTGTTTTGTCGGTTGTGATCGGGAATATGATGATAGTGCGGGGCTCACCGATCTGCTTAAGGAACATGTATGCTCCGTTGTGCCCTGGAGCTCAGACTAGAGCTCTCGCAGGTGGTCGCATAGCGACGTGTAGCATATGTTGATAAGGTGGAACCGACAAAGTTCAGGGAGACCGGAATGGCCATTTCTGGCTTATAAGCCGTCATCAGCCTGTCATACCCAATCCCAAATGTGGCATACCTGGGATTCGAACCCGCGACCGTTGGTATTTGTGTCGAACCCTCAACCACTGAGCCACGGGCTCGTTGTTTTGTCGGTTGTGATCGGGAATATGATGATAGTGTGGGGCACACCGATCTGCTTAAGGAACATGTATGTTCCGTTGTGCCCTGGAGTTCAGACTAGAGCCCTCGTAGGCGGTCGCATAGCGACAAGTAGCATAAGTTGATAAGGTGGAACCGACAAAGACAAGGGAGACCGGAATGGCCATTTCTGGCTTATTAGCCGTCATCAGCCAGTCATACCCAATCCCAAATGTGGCACACCTGGGATTCGAACCCGCGACCGTTGGTATTTGAGTCGAACGCTCTACCACTGAGCCACAGGCTCGTTGTTTTGTCGGTTGTGATCGGGAATATGATGATAGTGCGGGGCTCACCGATCTGCTTAAGGTAAATGTAGGTTCCATTGTGCCCTGGAGCTCAGACTAGAGCTCTTGCAGGCGGTCGCCTAGCGACGTGTAGCATATGTTGATAAGGTGGAACCGACAAAGACAAGGGATACCGGAATGGCCATTTCTGGCTTATTAGCCGTCATCAGCCAGTCATACCCAAATCCCAAATGTGGCCCACCTGGGATTCGAACCTGCAACCTTTGGTATTTGAGTCGAATGCTCTACCACTGAGCCCACGGGCTCGTTGTTTTGTCGGTTGTGATCGGGAATATGATGATAGTGTGGGGCTCACCGATCTGCTTAAGGAACATGTATGTTCCGTTGTTCCATGGAGTTCATACTTGAGCCCTCGAAGGCGGTCGCATTGTGACATGTAGCATATGTTGATAAGGTGGAACCGACAAAAACAAGGGAGACCGGAATGGCCATTTCTGGCTTATTAGCCATCATCAGCCAGTCATACCCAATCCAAAATGTGGCACACCTAAGATTTGAACCAGAGACCTTTGGTATTTGAGTCGCACGCTCTACCATTAAGCCACGGGCTCATTGTTTTGTCGGTTGTGATCGGGAATATGATGATAGTGTGGGGCTCACCGATCTGCTTAAGGAACATGTATGTTCTGATGTGCCCTGGAGTTCAGAATAGAGCCCTCGCAGGCGGTCACATAGGGACGTGTAGCGTATGTTAATAAGGTGGAACCGAAAAAGACAAGGGAGACCGGAATGGCCATTTCTGGCTTATAAGCCGTCATCAGCCTGTCATACCCAATCCCAAATGTGGCACACCTGGGATTCGAACGCGTGACCTTTGGTATTTGAGTTGAACCTCAACCACTGAGCCACGGGCTCGTTGTTTTTGTCGGTTGTGATCGGGAATATGATGATAGTGCGGGGCTCACCGATCTGCTTAAGGAACATGTATGCTCCGTTGTGCCCTGGAGCTCAGACTAGAGCTCTCGCAGGTGGTCGCATAGAGACGTGTAGCATATGTTGATAAGGTGGAACCGACAAAGTTCAGGGAGACCGGAATGGCCATTTCTGGCTTATTAGCCGTCATCAGCCTGTCATACCCAATCCCAAATGTGGCACACCTGGGATTCGAACGCGTGACCTTTGGTATTTGAGTTGAACCCTCAACCACTGAGCCACGGGCTCGTTGTTTTGTCGGTTGTGATCGGGAATATGATGCTAGTGTGGGGCTCACCGATCTGCTTAAGGAACATGTATGTTCTGTTGTGCCCTAGAGTTCAGAATAGAGCCCTCGCAGGCGGTCACATAGGGACGTGTAGCATATGTTGATAAGGTGGAACCGACAAAGACAAGGGAGACCGGAATGGCTATTTCTGGCTTATTAGCCATCATCAGGCAGTCATACCCAATCCCAAATGTGGCACACCTGGGATTCGAACCCGCAACCTTTGGTATTTGAGTCGAATGCTCTACCACTGAGCCACGGGCTTGTTGTTTTGTCGGTTGTGATCGGGAATATGATGCTAGTGTGGGGCTCACCGATCTGCTTAAGGAACATGTATGTTCTGTTGTGCCCTAGAGTTCAGAATAGAGCCCTCGCAGGCGGTCATATAGGGACGTGTAGCATATGTTGATAAGGTGGAACCGAAAAAGACAAGGGAGACCGGAATGGCCATTTCTGGCTTATTAGCCGTAATCAGCCGGTCATACCCAATCCCAAATGTGGCACACCTGGGATTTGAACCCGCGACCGTTGGAATTTGAGTCGAACGCTCAACCACTGGGCCACGGGCTCGTTGTTTGGTTGGTTGTGATCGGGAATATGATGATAGTGCGGGATTCACCGATCTGCTTAAGGAACATGTATGCTCCGTTGTGCCCGGGAGCTCAGACTAGAGCTCTCGCAGGTGGTCGCATAGCGACGTGTAGCATATGTTGATAAGGTGGAACCGACAAAGACAAGGGAGACCGGAATGGCCATTTCTGGCTTATTAGCCGTCATCAGCTTGTATTACCCAATTCAAAATGTGGCACAACTAGGGATTCGAACCCGCGACCGTTGGTATTTGAGTCGAACGCTCAACCACTGAGCCACGGGCTCGTTGTTTTGTCGGTTGTGGTCGGGAATATGATGATAGTGCGGGGCTCACCGATCTGCTTAAGGAAAAGGTATGTTCCATTGTGCCCTGGAGCTCAGACTAGAGCTCTCGCAGGTGGTTGCATAGCGACGTGTAGCATATGTTGATAAGGTGGAACCGACAAAGACAAGGGAGACCGGAATGGCCATTTCTGGCTTATATGCCGTCATCAGCCAGTCATACCAAATCATAAATGTGGCACACCTGGGATTCGAACCCGCGACCGTTGGTATTTGAGTCGAACCCTCAACCACTGAGCCACGGGCTCGTTTTTTTGTCAGTTGTGATCGGGAATATGATGATAGTGTGGGGCTCACCGATCTGCTTAAGGAACATGTATGTTCCGTTGTGCCCTGGAGTTCAGACTAGAGCCCTCGTAGGCGGTCGCATAGCGACATGTAGCATATGTTGATAATGTGGAACCGACAAAGACAAGGGAGACCAGGAATGGCTATTTCTGGCTAATTAGCCATCATCAGCCAGTCATACCAAATCCAAAATGTGGCACACCTGGGATTCGAACCCGCGACCTTTGGTATTTGAGTCGAACGCTCTACCACTGAGCCACGGGCTCGTTGTTTTGTCGGTTGTGATCGGGAATATGATGATAGTGTGGGGCTCACCGATCTGCTTAAGGAAAATGTATGTTCCGTTGTGCCTTGAAACTCAGACTAGAGCCCTCGCAGGCGGTCTCATAGCGACGTGTGGCATATGTTGATTAAGGTGGAACCGACAAAGACAAGGGATACCGGAATGGCCATTTCTGGCTTATTACCCGTCATCAGCCTGTCATTACCAATCCCAAAGGTGGCACACCTGGGATTCGAACCCGCGACCTTTGGTATTTGAGTCGAACGCTCTACCACTGAGCCACGGGCTCGTTGTTTTGTCGGTTGTGAACGGGAATATGATGATAGTGTGGGGCTCACCGATCTGCTTAAGGAACATGTATGTTCCGTTGTGCCCTGGAGTTCAGACTAGAGCCCTCGTAGGCGGTCGCATAGCGACGTGTAGCATATGTTGATAAGGTGGAACCGACAAAGACAAGGGAGACCGGAATGGCCATTTCTGGCATATTAGCCATCATCAGCCAGTCATACCCAATCCAAAATTTGGCACACCTAAGATTTGAACTAGCGACCTTTGGTATTTGAGCCGAACGCTCTACCACTGAGCCACGGGCTCTTGTTTTGTCAGTTGCGATCGGGAATATGATGATAGTGTGGGGCTCACCGATCTGATTAAGGAACATGTATGTTCTGTTGTGCCCTGGAGTTCAGAATAGAGCCCTCGCAGGCGGTCACATAGGGACGTGTAGCATATGTTGATAAGGTGAAACCGACAAAGACAAGGGAGACCGGAATGGCCATTTCTGGCTTATTAGCCGTCATCAGCCAGTCATACCCAATGCCAAATGTGGCACACCTGGTATTTGAACCCGCGACCGTTGGTATTTGAGTCGAACGCTCAACCACTGAGCCACGGGCTCGTTGTTTTGTCGGTTGTGATCGGGAATATGATGATAGTGCGGGGCTCACCGATCTGCTTAAGGAACATGTATGTTCCGTTGTGCCCTGGAGCTCAGACTAGAGCCCTCGTAGGCGGTCGCATAGCGACGTGTAGCATATGTTGATAAGGTGGAACCGATAAAGCCAAGGGAGACCGGAATGGCCATTTCTGGCTTATTAGCCGTCATCAGCCTGTCATACCCATTTCAAAATGTGGCACACCTGGGATTGTAACCCGCGACCGTTGGTATTTGAGTCGAACGCTCAACCACTGAGACACGGGCTCGTTGTTTTGTCGATTGTGGTCGGGAATATGATGATAGTGTGGGGCTCACCGATCTGCTTAAGGAACATGTATGTTCCATTGTGCCCTGGAGCTCAGAATAGAGCTCTCGCAGGCGGTTGCATAGCGACGTGTAGCATATGTTGATAAGGTGGGAACCGACAAAAGACAAGGGAGACCGGAATGGCCATTTCTGGCTTATTAGCCGTCATCAGCCAGTCATACCAAATCATAAATGTGGCACACCTGGGATTCGAACCCGCGACCGTTGGTATTTGAGTCGAACCTCAACCACTGAGCCACGGGCTCGTTTTTTTGTCGGTTGTGATCGGGAATATGATGATAGTGTGGGGCTCACCGATCTGCTTAAGGAACATGTAGTTTCCGTTGTGCCCCTGGAGTTCAGAATAGAGCCCCTCGTAGGCGGTCGCATAGCGACATGTAGCATATGTTGATAAGGTGGAACCGACAAAGACAAGGGAGACCGGAATGGCCATTTCTGGCTAATTAGCCATCATCAGCCAGTCATACCCAAATCCCAAAATGTGGCACACCTGGGATTCGAACCCGCGACCTTTGGTATTTGAGTCGAACGCTCTACCACTGAGCCACGGGCTCGTTGTTTTGTCGGTTGTGATCGGGAATATGATGATAGTGTGGGGCTCACCGATCTGCTTAAGGAACATGTATGTTCCGTTGTGCCCTGGAGCTCAGACTAGAGCCCTCGCAGGCGGTCGCATAGCGACGTGTAGCATATGTTGATAAAGGTGGAACCGACAAAAGACAAAGGGAGACCGGAATGGCCATTTCTGGCTTATTAGCCCGTCATCAGCCATGTCATACCCAATCCCAAAGTGTGGCACACCTGGGATTCGAACCCGCGACCTTTGGTATTTGAGTCGAACGCTCTACCACTGAGCCACGGGCTCGTTGTTTTGTCGGTTGTGATCAGGGAATATGATGATAGTGTGGGGCTCACCGATCTGCTTAAGGAACATGTATGTTCCGTTTGTGCCCCTGGAGTTCAGACTAGAGCCCTCGCAGGCGGTCGCATAGCGACGATGTAGCATATGTTGATAAGGTGGAACCGACAAAGACAAAGGGAGACCGGAATGGCCATTTCTGGCTATATTAGCCGTCATCAGCCAGTCATACCCAATCCAAAAAGTGTGGCACACCTGGGATTTCGAACCCGCGACCTTTGGTATTTGAGTCGAACGCTCTACCACTGAGCCACGGGCTCGTTGTTTTGTCGGTTGTGATCGGGAATATGATGATAGTGTGGGCTCACCGATCTGCTTAAGGAACATGTATGTTCGTTGTGCCCTGGAGCTCAGACTAGAGCCCTCGCAGGCGGTCGCATAGCGACGTGTAGCATCTGATGGAAAGGTGGAACCGACAAAGACAAGGGAGACCGGAATGGCCATTTCTGGCTTATTAGCCGTCATCAGCATGTCATACCCAATCCAAATGTGGCTACACCTGGGATTTCGAACCCGCGACCTTTGGTATTTGAGTCGAACGCTCTACCACTGAGCCACGGGCTCGTTGTTTTTGTCGGTTGTGATCGGGAATATGATGATAGTGTCGGGGCTCACCGATCTGCTAAGGAACATGTATGTTCCGTTGTGCCCTGAGCTCAGACTCGAGCCCTGCAGGCGGTCGCATAGCGACGTGTAGCATATGATGTGATAAGGTGGAACCGACAAAGACCAAAGGGAGACCGGAATGGCCATTTCTGGCTTATGAGCCGTCATCAGCCAGTCATACCCAATCCCAAAGTGTGGCACACCTGGGATTCGAACCCGCGACCTTTGGTATTTGAGTCGAACGCTCTACCACTGAGCCACGGGCTCGTTGTTTTGTCGGTTGTGATCGGGAATATGATGATAGTGTGTGCTCACCGATCTGCTTAAGGAACATGTATGTTCCGTTGTGCCCCTGGACTCAGACTAGAGCCCTCGCAGGCGGTCGCATAGCGACGTGCAGCATATGATGGAATGGAACCAAACAAAGACAAAGGGAGACCGGAATGGCCATTTCTGGCTTATTGGCCGTCATCAGCCAGTCATACCCAATCCCAAGTGTGGCCACCTGAGATTCGAACCCGCGACCTTTGGTATTTGAGTCGAAACGCTCTACCATTTGAGCCACGGGCTCGTTGTTTTGTCGGTTGTGATCGGGGAATATGATGATAGTGTGGGGCTCACCGATCTGCTTAAGGAACATGCATGTTCCGTTGTGCCCTGGACTCAGACTAGAGCCCTCGCAGGAAACGGTCGCATAGCGACGTGTAGCATATGATGGAATGGAACCGACAAAGACAAAGGGGAGACCGGAATGGCCATTTCTGGCTTATTAGCCGTCATCAGCCAGATCATACCCAATCCCAAATTGGCGTCACCTGGGATTCGAACCCGACCTTCTGGTATTTGAGTCGAGACGGCTCTACCACTGGAGCACGGGCTCGTTGTTTTGTCAGTTGTGATCGGGAATATGATGATAGTGTTTAGGGGCTCACGATCTCGCGTTTAGCAGGAACATGTATCCGTTGTGCCCTGAGCTCAGACTAGAGCCCTCGCAGGTGGTCGCTAGCGACGATTGTAGCATATGATGGAAGGTGGAACCGACAAAGACAAAGGGAGACCGGAATGGCCATTTCTGGCTGGTATCAGTCAACCAGTAATGCCCAATCCCCGAGTGTGGCACACCCGAGATTCGAACCCGCGACCTCTGGTATTTGAGTCGGAACGCTTCAACCACTGAGCCACGGGGCTGTTGTTTTGTCGGTTGTGATCGGGAATAGTGATGATAGTGTGGGACTCACCGATCTGCTTAAGGAAAATGTATGTTCCATTGTGCCCTGGAGTTCAGACTAAGAGGCCCTCATAGGCTGGTCGCATAGCGACGTGTATATGATGGATGAGGTGGAACCGACGCGAAGACAAAGGGGAGCAGACGCCGTCTGGCTTCATTAGCCGTCATCTCAGCCTGTCGCTACCCAATCCCACAGGTTGGCACACACACGTCCGAACCCGCGACCTTTGGCATTTGGACGGTCGGGCTGCTCTACCACTGGGCCAGCCACGGAAGCAATCGTTGTTTTGTCGGTCGCGATCGGGATATGATGATGATAGTGTGAGCTCACCGATCTGCTTCAGGAACATGTGCCATTTCCGTTTGTGCCCTGGAGTTCAAGGCTGGGCAGAAGGCCCTCGCAAGGCAGGTCGCACGCGACGTGTAGCATATGTTGATGGAGCTGGATCCGACAAAGACAAGGGAGACCAGGAATGATACATTTCACCAGCGATATAGCGCGTCATCAGCCAGTGATCGCGCGAAATCCGAAAAGTGTGGCGCACCTGGGATTCCGAACCCCGCGACCTTTGGTACTTTGGGTCGAGCGCATCTACCGCAGACCACGGAGAACTCGTTGTTATGTCGGTTGTGATCGGGAATAGGAAGTGATAAGTGTGGGGCTCACCGATCTGCGTAAGGAAAACATGCATGTTCCGTTGTGCCCTGGAGCTCGAGACTAGAGCCCTCGCAGGTAGTCAGTCGCATGGCGACATGTAGCATATGATGGAATGGAACCGACAAGAGACAAAGGGAGGCGGAATGGCCATTTCTGAAGCATTAGCCGTCATCCAGCCAGTCATACCCAATCCCAAGTGTGGCACACCTGATTCGAACCCGCGACCTTTGGTATTTGGAGTCGAGACGCTCTACCACTGAGCCACGGGCTCGTTGTTTTGTCGGTTGTGATCGGGAATATGATGATAGTGTGGGGGCTCGCCGATCTGCTTAGGAACATGCATGTTCCGTTGTGCCCTGGAGCTCAGACTAGAGGCCCTCGCAGATGCGATGCGCACTGGCGGCGACGCTGTAGCATATATGATGGAATGGGAACCGATACCAGAGACAAAGGGGAGACCAGGATAGCCATTTCTCGCTTATGCAGCCGTCATCAATGCTCAGTCGCCGCAATCCCGAAATTGCTGGCTGCCACCTAGGTTCCCGAACCCGCGACGTATTTGAGTCAGACTGCTCTACCATTGAGCCACGGGCTCGTTGTTTGTCGTTGTGATCAGGGGAATATGATGATAGTGCGCGACCTTTGGTATTTGGGTCAAATGATCACCATTGAACACGATCTTGTTCTCCAGGTTGTGAATCGGTAGTAGTGTAGGAACTCCACCGATCTGCAGGACATGACGTTCGTATTATTACCGACTCAGACTAGAGAACACCACGAACGTCCCATAGCGACGTGACATATGTTGATAAAGTGGAACAACCAACCGACAAAGGGAGCACCGAAAATGCCATGGCTTATTCAGCACAATCAAGATCATACCTCAAAATCCAAGTGCGGCTACTGATTTCGAGCCGACCTTTAGTATTTAGGCAGTCGAACGACCTACCATTGAACCCACGGGCTCGTTGTTTTATCCCGTCGGTTGCTTGATCGGGGACATGCTGATAGTGTGGGAGCTCTGCGGTCATGCTTAAAAGGAATATGCATGTTCCGTTGTTGTGCCCTGGAGCTGCAGACTAGAGGCCTCGCGGGCGGTCGCGCCGGCGGCATGTAGCATATGTTGTCGAGTGGAGCGATCAAAGACAAAGGGAGACCAGGGTAGCCATGGCGGCTTATTAGCGCCGTCATCAGCCAGTCGTGCCCGATCCAAGAGGTGGCCCGGCACACCTGGGTTCGAGCCGACGCACCTGTGGTGCTGCAGATTAGGCGAGCTCTGCATTTGACGCGCATGGAACGAACGTGGGTTTCGTGAGTCGCGCCGGAGGACGATGGAATGGTGTGCTCACGATCTGCTCGGAACCAGCCAGGCTCGTTGTATTCTGGAGCGGCAGCTGAGAGCCCTCGCGAGAGTCGCATAAGGCGGCAGGCGTGAGCAGCATGACGAATGGAGCGCAGACGCAAAGGGCCGGAATGGCAGACTTCTGGCGGCATTAGCCGTCATCAGATTCGATAAAATACCACCCGAAATCCGAAGTGGCTTACCGCGGGATTTCAAGACCGCGACGTCGGGCATTTTGAGTCAGAGCATGCTCTGACCAGGCGGACTGGACCGATTTGTTTTTAATCGGTTGTGATCGGGAACTCTGATGATGATGGTGTGGGGCTCACCGAGTCTAGCAAAGGACGTAGCGCGTTCCGTGCGCTGAGACCGGGCTTCAAGAGCCCTCGCGAAAGTGCAGTCGCATAGCGACGTAGCTTATGATGGAGGTGGAACGGGCTTAAAAGACAAGAGAGAGAAATGGCCATTTCCTGCGTAGCGTAGCCGTCATCAGCCGAGTCATACCCACAATACAAAGTGTGGCACACCACCTGGGATTCCGACCCACGATAACGGTGAGTATGGAGTCAGAGCGCTCTACATTGAGCCACGCGGAAAGCTCGTTGTTTTATACGGTTGTGATCCGTCCGCATGATGATAGTGTCACCGATCTGCTCAGGAACATGCATGGATTTCCGTTGTACCCTGGAGCTCCAGACTAGAAGCCCTCCACGGGCGTCACGCAGCGACGTATAGCATATCATTACGATAGGTGGAACCGGCAAGACAAAAGGGAGACCGAAATGGCCATTCTCGCTTCAATAGCCAATAATACCTGTGCCAATACCAAGTTTGGCACACCTGGTAATTCGAAAACCTCGAGCCTTTGCGTATTTGATCGAACGACACCATTGGCCAGGACTCGGTTTTAATCAGTTTAGCGATCAGGAATATGATGATAGTGTGGGACTAGATCTCACAAAGAGAACTCTATTACGTTGTGCCCTGGAAAAGCTCAGACGATACCTCCGAGCGTTCTCATAGCAGCAAATGCCTTGACAAGGTGAACGAAACAAAGACAAAAAAGAGACCGAGAAAGGCCACTTTTAGCTACCATAATCAGGTCATAATCCGACAGGGCACACCGGGATTAAAAAGATCTTCTGGTATTTGGAGTCCAACGATCTACCATTGAGCCACGGGCTCGTTGCTCAGTCGGTTGCGATCCGGGAATATAGGTGATAGTATGCTCACCCTAGTCCTGGCTTAGGAACATTTGACGTTCCGTTGTGCCCTGGAAACTCCAGATTCAGGAGACCTCACAAGGCAGTCGCCTTAGCGGCGACGTAGTATATGTTGATAAGGTGGAACCGACAAAACAAGGGGAGCCGAAACGTACTCACTTATAGCCGCCATCAGCCAGTCATACCTAATCCAGAAATGCACACCAGGCATTCGAAACCGCGACCTTGGTATTGAGTCCAACGATCAACCATGAGCCACGGGCCCGTTGAACGTCGGTTAAAATCGGGAATATGATGATAGTGTCTCACCGATCTGCTTAATGAACATGTATGTTCCGTTGTGCCCTGGAGCTCAGACTAAGAGCCCTCACAGGCAGTCACATAGCGACGTGCCGCATAGCGACAAGTAGCATATGATGGAATGGAACCGATCAAAGACAAGGAGACCGGAATGGCCATTTCTGGCTTATTAGCCGTCATCAGCCAGTCATACCCAATCCCAAGTGTAGCACACCTGGGATTCGAACCCGCAACCTTTGGTATTTGAGTCGAACGCTCTACCATTGAGCCACGGGCTCGTTGTTTTGTCGGTTGTGATCGGGAATATGATGATAGTGTAGGGCTCACCGATCTGCTTAAGGAACATGCATGTTCCGTTGTGCCCTGGAGCTCAGACTAGAGCCCTCGCAGGCGGTCGCATAGCGACAAGTAGCATATGATGGAATGGAACCGACAAAGACAAGGGAGACCGGAATGGCCATTTCTGGCTTATTAGCCGTCATCAGCCAGTCATACCCAATCCCAAGTGTAGCACACCTGGGATTCGAACCCGCAACCTTTGGTATTTGAGTCGAACGCTCTACCATTGAGCCACGGGCTCGTTGTTTTGTCGGTTGTGATCGGGAATATGATGATAGTGTGGGGGCTCACCGATCTGCTTAAGGAACATGCATGTTCCGTTGTGCCCTGGAGCTCAGACTCAGAGCCCTCGCAGGCGGTCGCATAGCGACAAGTGGCATATGATGGAATGGAACCGACAAAGAGACAAAGGGAGACCGGAATGGCCATTTTCTGGCTTATTAGCCGTCATCAGCCAGTCATACCCAATCCCAAGTGTAGCACACCTGGGATTCGAACCCGCAACCTTTGGTATTTGAGTCAAACGCTCTACCATTGAGCCACGGGCTCGTTGTTTTGTCGGTTGTGATCGGGAATATGATGATAGTGTGGGGCTCACCGATCTGCTTAAGGAACATGCATGTTTCGTTGTGCCCTGGAGCTCAGACTAGAGCCCTCGCAGGCGGTCGCATAGCGACAAGTAGCATATGATGGAATGGAACCGACAAAGACAAGGGAGACCGGAATGGCCATTTCTGGCTTATTAGCCGTCATCAGCCAATCATACCCAATCCCAAGTGTAGCACACCTGGGATTCGAACCCGCAACCTTTGGTATTTGGAGTCAGACGCTCTACCATTGAGCCACGGGCTCGTTGTTTTGTCGGTTGTGATCGGGAATATGATGATAGTGTGGGGCTCACCGATCTGCTTAAGGAACATGCATGTTCCGTTGTGCCCTGGAGCTCAGACTAGAGCCCTCGCAGGCGGTCGCATAGCGACAAGTAGCATATGATGGTAATGGAACCGACAAAGACAA
>WEDG01007224.1:0-25000 GCA_017591395.1 Schistocephalus solidus
CATATTCTCGATCACAACCGACAAAAACAACGAGCCCGTGGCTCAATGGTAGAGCGTTCGACTCAAATACCAAAGGTCGTGGGTTCGAATCACAGGTGTGCCACACTTGGGATTGGGTATGACTGGCTGATGACGGCTCATAAACCAGAAATGGCCATTCCGGTCTCCCATGTCTTTGTCGGTTCCAGTCAATCATATGCTACACGTCGCTATGCGACCGCCTGCGAGGGCTCTTGTCTGAGCTCCAGGGCACAAAGGAACATGCATGTTCCTTAAGCAGATCGCTGTGCCCCACCCTATCATTATATTCCCGATCACAACCGACAAAAACAACGAGCCCGTGGCTCAATGGTAGAGCGTTCGACTCAAATATTAAAGGTCGTCAGTTCGAATCCAAGGTGTGCCACACTTGGGATTGGGTATGACTGGCTGATGACGGCTAATAAGCCAGAAATGGCCATTCCGGTCTCCCTTGTCTTTGTCGGTTCCATTCAATCATATGCTACACGTCGCTATGCGACCGCCTGCGAGGGCTCTAGTCTGAGCTCCAGGGCACAAAGGAACATGCATGTTCGTTAAGCAGATCGGTGATTCCCACACTATCACCATATTCCCGATCACAACCGACAAAAACAACGAGCCCGTGGCTCAATGGTAGAGCGTACGACTCAAATACCAAAGGTCGTGGGTTCGAATCCCAGGTGTGCTACACTTGGGATTGGGTATGACTAGCTGATGACGGCTTATATGACAGAAATGGCCATTCCGGTCTCCCTTGTCTTTGTCGGTTCCATTCAATCATATGCTACACGTCGCTATGCGACCGCCTGCGAGGGCTCTAGTCTAAGCTCTAGGGCACAACGGAACATGAATGTTCCTTAAGCAGATCGGTGAGCCCCACACTATCATCATATTCCCGATCACAACCGACAAAAACAACGAGCCCGTGGCTCAATGGTAGGGCGTTCGACTCAAATACCAAAGGTCGTGGGTTCGAATCCCAGGTGTGCCACACTTGGGATTGGGTATGACTGGCTGATGACGGCTCATAAGCCAGAAATGGCCATTCCGGTCTCCCTTGTCTTTGTCGGTTCCATTCAATCATATGCTACACGTCGCTATGCGACCGCCTGCGAGGGCTCTAGTCTGAGCTCCAGGGCACAACGGAACATGAATGTTCCTTAAGCAGATCGGTGAGCCCCACACTATCATCATATTCCCGATCACAACCGACAAAAACAACGAGCCCGTGGCTCAATGGTAGAGCGTTCGACTCAAATACCAAAGGTCGTGGGTTCGAATCCCAGGTGTGCCACACTTGGGATTGGGTATGACTGGCTGATGACGGCTAATAAGCCAGAAATGGCCATTCCGGTCTCCCTTGTCTTTTGTCGGTTCCATTCAATCATATGCTACACGTCGCTATGCGACCGCCTGCGAGGGCTCTAGTCTGAGCTCCAGGGCACAACGGAACATGCATGTTCCTTAAGCAGATCGGTGAGCCCCACACTATCATCATATTCCCGATCACAACCGACAAAAACAACGAGCCCGTGGCTCAATGGTAGAGCGTTCGACTCAAATACCAAAGGTCGTGTGTTCGAATCCCAGGTGTGCCACACTTGGGATTGGGTATGACTGGCTGATGACGGCTAATAAGCCAGAAATGGCCATTCCGGTCTCCCTTGTCTTTGTCGGTTCCATTCAATCATATGCTACACGTCGCTATGCGACCGCCTGCGAGGGCTCTAGTCTGAGCTCCAGGGCACAAAGGAACATGCATGTTCCTTAAGCAGATCGGTGAGCCCCACACTATCATCATATTCCCGATCACAACCGACAAAAACAACGAGCCCGTGGCTCAATGGTAGAGCGTTCGACTCAAATACCAAAGGTCGTGGGTTCGAATCCCAGGTGTGCCACACTTGGGATTGGGTATGACTGGCTGATGACGGCTAATAAGCCAGAAATGGCCATTCCGGTCTCCCCTTGTCTTTGTCGGTTCCATTCAATCATATGCTACACGTCGCTATGCGACCGCCTGCGAGGGCTCTAGTCTGAGCTCCAGGGCACAACGGAACATGCATGTTCCTTAAGCAGATCGGTGAGCCCCACACTATCATCATATTCCCGATCACAACCGACAAAAACAACGAGCCCGTGGCTCAATGGTAGAGCGTTCGACTCAAATACCAAAGGTCGTGGGTTCGAATCCCAGGTGTGCCACACTTGGGATTGGGTATGACTGGCTGATGACGGCTAATAAGCCAGAAATGGCCATTCCGGTCTCCCTTGTCTTTGTCGGTTCCATTCAATCATATGCTACACGTCGCTATGCGACCGCCTGCGAGGGCTCTAGTCTGAGCTCCAGGGCACAACGGAACATGCATGTTCCTTAAGCAGATCGGTGAGCCCCACACTATCATCATATTCCCGATCACAACCGACAAAAACAACGAGCCCGTGGCTCAATGGTAGAGCGTTCGACTCAAATACCAAAGGTCGTGGGTTCGAATCCCAGGTGTGCCACACTTGGGATTGGGTATGACTGGCTGATGACGGCTAATAAGCCAGAAATGGCCATTCCGGTCTCCCTTGTCTTTGTCGGTTCCATTCAATCATATGCTACACGTCGCTATGCGACCGCCTGCGAGGGCTCTAGTCTGAGCTCCAGGGCACAACGGAACATGCATGTTCCTTAAGCAGATCGGTGAGCCCCACACTATCATCATATTCCCGATCACAACCGACAAAAAAACAACGAGCCCGTGGCTCAATGGTAGAGCGTTCGACTCAAATACCAAAGGTCGTGGGTTCGAATCCCAGGTGTGCCACACTTGGGATTGGGTATGACTGGCTGATGACGGCTAATAAGCCAGAAATGGCCATTCCGGTTCTCCCTTGTCTTTGTCGGTTCCATTCAATCATATGCTACACGTCGCTATGCGACCGCCTGCGAGGGCTCTAGTCTGAGCTCCAGGGCACAACGGAACATGCATGTTCCTTAAGCAGATCGGTGAGCCCCACACTATCATCATATTCCCGATCACAACCGACAAAAACAACGAGCCCGTGGCTCAATGGTAGAGCGTTCGACTCAAATACCAAAGGTCGTGGGTTCGAATCCCAGGTGTGCCACACTTGGGATTGGGTATGACTGGCTGATGACGGCTAATAAGCCAGAAATGGCCATTCCGGTCTCCCCTTGTCTTTGTCGGTTCCATTCAATCATATGCTACACGTCGCTATGCGACCGCCTGCGAGGGCTCTAGTCTGAGCTCCAGGGCACAACGGAACATGCATGTTCCTTAAGCAGATCGGTGAGCCCCACACTATCATCATATTCCCGATCACAACCGACAAAAACAACGAGCCCGTGGCTCAATGGTAGAGCGTTCGACTCAAATACCAAAGGTCGTGGGTTCGAATCCCAGGTGTGCCACACTTGGGATTGGGTATGACTGGCTGATGACGGCTAATAAGCCAGAAATGGCCATTCCGGTCTCCCCTTGTCTTTGTCGGTTCCATTCAATCATATGCTACACGTCGCTATGCGACCGCCTGCGAGGGCTCTAGTCTGAGCTCCAGGGCACAACGGAACATGCATGTTCCTTAAGCAGATCGGTGAGCCCCACACTATCATCATATTCCCGATCACAACCGACAAAAACAACGAGCCCGTGGCTCAATGGTAGAGCGTTCGACTCAAATACCAAAGGTCGTGGGTTCGAATCCCAGGTGTGCCACACTTGGGATTGGGTATGACTGGCTGATGACGGCTAATAAGCCAGAAATGGCCATTCCGGTCTCCCTTGTCTTTGTCGGTTCCATTCAATCATATGCTACACGTCGCTATGCGACCGCCTGCGAGGGCTCTAGTCTGAGCTCCAGGGCACAACGGAACATGCATGTTCCTTAAGCAGATCGGTGAGCCCCACACTATCATCATATTCCCGATCACAACCGACAAAAACAACGAGCCCGTGGCTCAATGGTAGAGCGTTCGACTCAAATACCAAAGGTCGTGGGTTCGAATCCCAGGTGTGCCACACTTGGGATTGGGTATGACTGGCTGATGACGGCTAATAAGCCAGAAATGGCCATTCCGGTCTCCCTTGTCTTTGTCGGTTCCATTCAATCATATGCTACACGTCGCTATGCGACCGCCTGCGAGGGCTCTAGTCTGAGCTCCAGGGCACAACGGAACATGCATGTTCCTTAAGCAGATCGGTGAGCCCCACACTATCATCATATTCCCGATCACAACCGACAAAAACAACGAGCCCGTGGCTCAATGGTAGAGCGTTCGACTCAAATACCAAAGGTCGTGGGTTTCGAATCCCAGGTGTGCCACACTTGGGATTGGGTATGACTGGCTGATGACGGCTAATAAGCCAGAAATGGCCATTCCGGTCTCCCCTTGTCTTTGTCGGTTCCATTCAATCATATGCTACACGTCGCTATGCGACCGCCTGCGAGGGCTCTAGTCTGAGCTCCAGGGCACAACGGAACATGCATGTTCCTTAAGCAGATCGGTGAGCCCCACACTATCATCATATTCCCGATCACAACCGACAAAAACAACGAGCCCGTGGCTCAATGGTAGAGCGTTCGACTCAAATACCAAAGGTCGTGGGTTCGAATCCCAGGTGTGCCACACTTGGGATTGGGTATGACTGGCTGATGACGGCTAATAAGCCAGAAATGGCCATTCCGGTCTCCCTTGTCTTTGTCGGTTCCATTCAATCATATGCTACACGTCGCTATGCGACCGCCTGCGAGGGCTCTAGTCTGAGCTCCAGGGCACAACGGAACATGCATGTTCCTTAAGCAGATCGGTGAGCCCCACACTATCATCATATTCCCGATCACAACCGACAAAACAACGAGCCCGTGGCTCAAATGGTAGAGCGTTCGACTCAAATACCAAAGGTCGTGGGTTCGAATCCCAGGTGTGCCACACTTGGGATTGGGTATGACTGGCTGATGACGGCTAATAAGCCAGAAATGGGCATTCCGGTCTCCCTTGTCTTTGTCGGTTCCATTCAATCATATGCTACACGTCGCTATGCGACCGCCTGCGAGGGCTCTAGTCTGAGCTCCAGGGCACAACGGAACATGCATGTTCCTTAAGCAGATCGGTGAGCCCCACACTATCATATATATATATATATATATATATAGGATAATTATTAAAGAATACATGTCAAATAGTCAGCGTGTAAAACTTCGTATTAAACAATACACAAATAGCCATTGCTTTCAAATTTTAAAAGCGAGCCGAAAAATTGTCCAGTAATTGCCGAACAACTAATAACAACCATGTAAACATGGGTTTCAGAGGGTTGACATATTCCAGTCTTGTCGCAGTTATAAGTAACCACTTTTTGGCCAGCCTTTCCCAGCTGTTCTACAGTTTTTTGTTCCGGTTCATCCATAACCGGGATTAAGCAGAACACTTCTCAATTGGAAGTGTAGAAATAATTAATATCCTTCATCTCATTCCCAGCTTCCAATGAAAGTGATAATGCGAATACCGGACAAAAAAAACTTAAAAATATAGCCAAACAGGGGGCTGAGAAAACATCTCTTTAAATTAAGCAAATCAAAGCCATCGTAATTTAGTACGGGGAAGGGGTTAAGAATTGGGGATAGGCGGAAGTGTGTCAAGGATTGTGGGAAAATTACGTCAGGCCGTTTATATGGAATGCATTTCGGCAATGCGTTGTTGCCGAGACACTTGTGCAGAAACCGAATCTGTGCATGGGTGGACGACTCACAGGGGGCAAGTTCTTCAGTGAGAATCCGAAACGTCAGACCAACACTCTTCTTGTTCCAGCGATCGCTTCTTCTTCTTCTTCTTCTTCTTCTTCTTCTTCTTCTTCTTCTTCTTCTTCTTCTTCTTTTTCTTCTTCTTCTTCTTCTTCTTCTTCCGTATGCGAATGCTTCGGCGTAAGAATGCGTCATGTTGGCCGCTGAGCGGCCTTCAAGAGGATGGTACTAAAATCGAATTAAACTTATCGGTCGCATAAGACAGGACGTGCGCTTGTATATGCAGCCTTCTCTTTTTGTTAAAGTGAAATAAGAACACATGCACTATGTTTCCAATAAGGAATCAATGATTCGGTATGATGGGTTAACAACGCCAACAGAAGTAGTTTGTGTGTAGTCTTCAGACTGACCTTTAATAACATCTCGAAGGGACAAATAGAGGTCACTCCCGGTGACCTTGCCATTTCACAATAGGATTAATCTAACCTGCGTTAATGAATCAAAAGTAACTATAGTGTTTGCCTTGCTCAAAGTGCAGTTTAAATCGTGTGACCCAACGGTTGATCAATAATTGGGTCTGGAACCTGAATGCGTGATCAGTACTCTCGTTTTTGCTGGCTATCACTTGACCTACCTTGCCCGATTTCTGCAATTACACACTAAAACCTCATCGATACTCAGCCTACTTGGAGTTTTATCCATCACCGATGTTCATGGCATTTAACGTCCTTTATGAATCCAGCTTTCCAGGTCAGTTTTTTTTAAATGGTCGCAACTGCAGCGTTTAAAATTCGACTTGAAATGCTTGCTGTTCCACGTGTCTCCCATTGGGCCAATGAAGTGCACAGCGTAACCAGCTGGGGCTGCGAACTTTAATTGCGCCTCCAGCATGGAATTTGTTTGGTCAGCACCGAGACTAGACACTCTTTAAACCTATCGATTTTGTAGGATACTAGCGGACGGACTTCACGTATTCTGGTCATTTACCGGAATGACTGTGGTAATAGCCACCTGTCGGGCTGCGCTGCCATGGCGCTGCGAACGGCTCAGACCTGTTGACGCCGCATGGCCGCGCCCCTCCACCAAACCTCCCAATGCCGCTCGCGCATTGGCTACCATTTGCCACTTACTCCTGCTAGTGTTTGCGAACTGTCTCGTGCCACTCATATACAGTAGGTGGTGGTGGTGGGGGGGGGGGGGGGGGGGGGGGGGGTGGAGAAGTTACAATGTCATGTTCGTCGATTCTTTATATGATTCGAAACCAATGCCGATTACCGGGATGGCTATTGCGCTCTGCAATAGCTCATTGCTCTTGCTGTGAATTCAGGTAGCTGAACTTTTGCGCAAACAAACGAAAAGGATGCAGGCAATACTATATTACTTGTACGTACTAAGAACACACGTGCATCGAGTTATTAGCATGCTTACTTGTGAGTTTAAATTTAAATACAGTATAGTGTCACGTAAAATGATGTTGAATAATGACTTCTGAGCATGTCGAGTTACGAACGGCCATTCTGGACGAAACGCGTTCGTAATTTAATGCGTGTCTGTATTTGACTGTTCAGACAGGACATCACGGAATTCCCGTCACCGTCAAAGGCGATGACCTAGTCGTCTGTCCACACGGTTCACGGGCGGAGGCACAGGAACGCGTCGGTTTCCGCTGACGCCGCAAAATTAATTTGGTTGGCGCAATGTAGACAGCTCTGGAGAGTCGATGGGACACAGTACAGGGAAGGGTGGGAAAAAGGGGGTTCCGTTCCCATCTGACTGCGGGCTGAGGCTTTGATCCATAGGCGGCTGCGGTGGCAGGCGTTAATGAAGCTACATTTTTATGGCGGCTCGCCTTATCTTGGGTTGCCGACCCTCTGGTAGATCACAAGACCAGTCACCTTCGCGTATGCACGGTCCGCGACGGCTCAGTCATCGCGGTTTAGTCCGCTCAGCTCGCAGGGGTCGCCGTCAGCACAAAAAGGTCACCCCTCCAGTAGCCGTGAGCAGGCAAGGCAGACAGCAGCTAATCTAGTGACAAAACCCTCGCCTTCTTGGCATTCCGTCCGTCACCACGCGTACTGCAGTTATTGAATGAACGGTTGTGAAGCGGATTTTTCGCTGTGGTGTGGGAACACAGGCTTTGATTGAGTAGGTTAAAAGCGTCGGTTTGTAAACCGATGCGCGCAATGCATATTTCACAGTCAACTGCTGGGCCCCATTCCAGTCGATGCATACAATTAAGTCTATATTTAAGATCTTTGAAAACCTTTTCATGCGTACAACAGGCGACACAGTTTGTGAAACATTCTCTGAAAGTATAAATATGTTTTCTTAAATGGGCTTGCAATACCTAGCAGAATGCAGTAAAATGACAAAAACAGAATGCTTGCTTTTGTGACCACTTGTGACCACAAGATCCGTTAAAAAACGACTACTTATGTAGCGTGATTTTTGGTATGGCCGCCTAAACGAGACACGCGAATAGGAACCGCCCACAATACATGTGGCTTTGTGCCAAATTCCGGGGAAAGTAGGTTTAAGAGAAAGGTGAGGTTTAGGGTTAAGTTGAGGCTTTAAGGTCGGGATTGGAGATAGGGCCTGGGTTAGGCTAATGATTAAGGTTTGGGTTGAGTTTAGGCTGGAGCTAGATTTAGCATTCGGGGGACCGTTTAGTTTTATGCTAGGGTTATTGTTAGCATTAAGACAGGGATATTTACACTTCCTGAAATTTATTACAGGGCCACATATGTTAAGTGGTCGGGGCGATTCCTAATTCCATGTCCTGTTCAAGGCATCCTTACCTGTTTGTTTTTTCGCTATTAATTTTCGAAGCCTTAGCAATCAAAAATGTTGTATGTGGAAAGTCTGCACGAAAACATCCTCTGTTACATGATTCACCGTTCTGGCAGCACAAGTACCAACTAAAAGCCCAAGTACGTGTTTCCGTTGCTGCATGACGCAGCCGCGAGGGGTTCGTCTCATCAGAGAGTTCACCAGCGTTCCTCATGTGCTTGCTGGTATATACTACAGTTGATTACTTTCAGCTTTTGAATCTCCTCAGCAATTAATGTGCTAACTTGGAGCTATTCATTCGGGATGAAGCTTTATAGGCTCAGTTCGGAATGTGATATGAATATGTAGGTCGAAACCCATTGGCATCAGTGGGATCACTGTGCACTTTTATCACTCGCGTTGGAATATATTCCAGGAAACATATGGGGGACGCTGGGTGGGGTGAACCCGCTGATTAATCATGCTGCAGCAGAAAATAGGTGAAACTAGGAGAATATGTAGTGTGCAAGAAAAGGAACGTAAGAATGTGTGTGCATTCCATAAAACACGCTTGGTATTCCAAAGGCATCGAAAATTTATTTAAAAATTATGCTACTTGAAAAAAAGTTGTTTTTTAACCAGTACGCTTTTGTTAGATGGTCAGAAAGATGCATATTCGAAAGCCAGCATCCCGGCGTGTATAAAGTAACATTTTGGGTTTCGCTATATGCCGCTCAGTATGACCACTTCAAAGAATCCCTTGCAAGCGATAGCGCATTGCAGAATTTAATTTATTGATTTGTGAGTAAGTTGGAGAAGCCTCTTCGTAACCCGGAATCATGGATTTATTAACCTGAGCCTTCGAACTCGTACTGGAGTCCATAGTCAGAGCTAAAAGCAAAACGAGCAACAACTGTCGTGATACCCAGAATTTTATTAGGGCACTTTTTCTTGCCCCCTACCCAGGGATGAAGCTGTTATCAGTGGTTGGGGTGGTCGTCGTCGTCAAGGCTGCCCACCCAGGCGGATTCAGGCATGGAATGCGAGTTGACAGCGTGGGCACGTTGGCAGGGCTTGGTCATTGGCGGTGTTGATCCGCGATGCTTGTGACTTGCGAGTCGACCTTTCGGCATTAGCAGTGGTGATCCGGTTGGCCTCATAGATTGCTGAACCAGTCTTCACGAATCCTCTTTATGGCGGTCTATCCTGAGCGAGGTCCTCCAAGGTCACCGGTCTGAATTGCAGTTGCTTCAGGGATTTCTTCAAATTGTCCTTGAAGTGACAATTTGACCTCCCTTTCGGCAAGCACCCGTATCGAAAGCTCCGTAGAAAAGTCGCTTGGGTAGTCGCTCGTCGTCCATCCTCACCAGTTGGCCGCTCCATCGCAGTTGCACTTGCCTCAGCATGGCGTGAATACTGAGGATTCCGGTCCGCTCCAGGACTTCCGTGTCCGGGATCCTGTATTGCCAGCTCAGTTTCAGTATTCTTTGGAGGCAGCTGAGATGGAAGTGATTCAGCCTCCTGGCTTGGTTCGAATAGATAGCCCAGGTCTCCGCTCCGTAAAGGAATGTCATCAAGACGACGGCCTTGTACATCTTCAGTTTGGTGTTCAGGTGAATACCGTGGCCATTCCACATGAAGGCCTGCAGCCAGCCGAAAGCCTGACGGGCTTTGGAGATCCGTTAGGCAACTTCGTCATCGATTCTCGTGGTGCGTGAAAGCGTGCTTCCTAGACAAGCGAAGGCTTCCACATTTTTGAGTTGAGCGCCATTGACATTGATCCACGGAGTATTGTATTCCACACTCAGTTGCGGCTAGTTCATCACAACCATTTTGGCTGTACTGATTGTTAATCCAAAATTGGCGCAGCCTGCGGTGAAGAGGTCCACGCTCCTTTGCATGTCTTCCTCCGTCACGGTATCAAGGGGGCAGTCGTCCGCGAAGAGCAAATCGTGTACTGTAGCCGTAAACAGACGCGTTGGAGCCTGCATACGCCGACTGTTGAGAAGGTGCCCGTCAGTTCTGTAGGCGATGCGGATACCAGGCTGCTCATCACGGTAGGCGTCCATCAGCATAGCCGAGAACATGATACTGAAGAGGGTGGGGGCCAGTACGCAGCCCTGCTTCAATCCGTTGGTCACTGCGAATGCTTCGGATACCGTCCCGTTGTCAGTGACGCGCGCCGACATCCCGTCATGAAGCTGACGCACCATGTGCGTGAACCGCTCAGGACAGCCGAATTTCTGCATGACTTTCCACAGTCCGTCACGATTCACCGTGCCAAAGGCTTTCGTTAGATCCACGAAGGTAGTGTATAGGTGAGTTCGCATCTCCTGACACTTCTCTTGTAGCTGGCGGGCGGCAAAGATCATATCGGTTGTTCCGCGGTGTCGGCAGAAGCCACATTGGCTTTCCGGGAGCAGGCCCTGCTCTAGGTGACCGTTAAGACGATTGAGAAGGATACGGGCGAAGATCTTCAAAGCGATTATGAGCAACGATATGCCTCTGCGGTTGGCACGCAGTTGCCGGTTCCCCATCCGCCTGTAGAGATCGACTATGGTCATGTCTTTGAAATCCTGAAGAACTTGTCCTCTGCGCCACATCTACTGGAACTGTGTTGTGAGATCTGCTATCAGCCGGGGCCGCAGTGCGTGTAGACTTCCGGTGGGATTGCGTCGGTTCCCCGTGCTTTACCACTGGAAATCTGCTGCAGTGCCCGAATAATTTCTGGTAAGGTAAGCGGCAGATCCAGGTCATTGTTCGTGTCAACTTGAGGGAGCCGGTCAATGGCAGCCTCGGAGATGGTAGATATAAAAATAAAGGACACTCCTGAAGTGCTCGGCCCAGCGCTTCAGAATTTGTGATTTGTCTGTTAGCAGTGATGCGCCGTCAGAGCTGAGCAGCGGTGTGGTCCCCTTGATACACGGGCCGTAGATGGCCTTGATGGCTTTGATAAAGTTTTTCATTTCATTGCCGTCTGCATACCCCTGGATTTCCTCAGCCTTTCGTATCATCCAGGCGTCCTGCATCTCCCGCAGCCGTTGCTGTACCAGGTGGCGGCATCTGAAGAAGGCTGCTTTGTTGGCGTCAGTCCGAAGGTCCATGTAGGCTTTGTGTAGTCCATTCTTCTTCGCGAGTAAGTTGCTGATATCGGCGTCATTGTCGTCAAACCAGTCCTGGTGTTGATGACGTGCGCGTCCGAGGACTTCGAGGGCGTTGGACTGGATGACCTTTCACAGTCAACCCCATCGTGTCTCCACGGTGGCCTTATTATCTGGAGCATGCATGTCCTCCAGTTTATCGGTTATTTGGTCGCTGAAATCAAAACAGTGAGCAGGCAGATTGAACAAAAGAATATTTAACTTACGTGGTGGTCACTTAATTTGGGGCCTTCATCGGGGTCGAAGTCGGAGCCTCATCTGGGAGATGACCAGGTGGTGATCCATCCAACCATCGGAATCGCGGATTGCCTTGGTTACCAGCACCCCCTCTTGATCTCGCCTCCGGACAAGAAAATAGTTCAGCAGCTGCCAGCGCCGCGACCGAGGATGCAACCTCGTGGCCTTCTCCCGCGTCGGGCGGCGGAAGGTGTTGGTCAGCAGGAGACGGTGTTCCGCACAGGTTAACAGAAGAAGGAGGCTGCTATCGGTAATGCTACCGAAACCGTGGGGACCCAGCACTCCCTGCCAGGCAGCGCGGTTTGTCGCGACGCAGGCGTTGAAGTCACCAAGGACAATTGACATGTCCCATTCAAAACAGTCACTAGCAGGGCGTACATGTCCTCGTAGAATTTGTCCTCCGCCGCATCAGAGCTCGTCATTGGGGAAGCGTAGGCGCTGATGATGGTGGAAAATTTGTCTCCCCGAAGAGACAGGTGGAGGCTCATCAGGCGATCATAGATACCCTGCGGCAGACAGGGCTGACGTTCCATGATGTCGTTCCGCATGGCAAAGGCAACACCAGCGTCGCGTCGCTTTGCGATTGGCCGGCCGCTCCAGAAGAAGGGGTAGCCGGCACCCACCTCCTCCAGCTGACCTGTTCAGAGAATCGGGTCTCGCTGAGAGCAGCAATGTCCACCTTGTAGCGCACCAGTTCCCAAGCGGCTAGCGCTGTCCTCCGTTCCGGCCGGTTGCTCCTCAGATTGTCTAAAAGGGAAGGAACATTCCAGGCTGCTATTGTGAGCGGACTCACCTGAGCAACCGGAGGGGGGGGTATGGCGCGGGGGATGGGGACGGGGGTATTTTTGTTTGTTTGTTTGAGTTTAACGACCGCGTATTTGGCAACCCGTGAACCCCGGCCGGCTGCAGAAGACGTGAGACCCAGCTTTTATTTATGGCACTTTTTCTAGCTCCTTCCTCCGCGAGGAGTCAAGCTGTGCTGTCCCTAAATAGGGCTGCTCGGACATCCCAGACGGCTGCAGAACTCCACTATGGGTCAGGGTTTTTTTTAGTGGGAGAGCGACCCGAATTAGCCTGGGCCGTCTATGTGGTTGCTGTCGCCCCCACCGTAGGACTTTTTGAGAGGGGAGCGGGGAAGTTCGGGCGTCAGACATACCGGGTGTGGAGCAGCGCACAGCGCCGCAGACCCTAACCTGGTTTAGCCCGCCGGTCGTGACGGTTGCCCGGGGTGTGGCCGCCGGGAAGTACTCAAGTTTGAGGAGCCACAGGTGGGAATCTGTTTCCAGTTAGAGACAGCCACATGAGTATTTACCACCTGTACGAGACAAATGGAGCGACCAAATGCTATCTGTTTAGTACGCCTACACACTCACACACACACACGACATGTCGACCGTCGTAGTCCGACGATATCCACCAAATGCTCCCCTCCATGTGGTGCAGGGAGAGTTACTTTCGTATGGATTAGTTTAAAGTGATAATAGCTTTGCGCTGCAGCTACCGCATTCTATCCTCCTCCCCCACCTGAGCCCAGTGTCATGCCAGAGTCAAGAAAAGCGGAGATGTGAGAGGGTGCAGGGGCTGTCGCGGCCGGAACCGTCCCTGGGCGTAACACCACACCTGGCTCGGATCCCACGAACTGGGAGTGCCAAAAAAGCCACATTAAAAAGGAGCCATTGCAGCCTGGCTCTCCGTCCGCCAGTCAGCCACTCCACGCAAAACATACATTGGGCTGATCACGCAGTTCGAGTTACCCCGTCAGTTGGCAACATTCCAAGCCACGGCTTTTAGCGCACCGTGATAGTTTCGAGTGCGTCAGCTTGTTTATAGTGAGGAAAAAGTGCTGAGCTGTCGACCTCACTATCTCCCCCACCCCCATGATCAGGCCACCGTCCGTGCCAGTCAGTTGTCTGATGTGGGAGTGGGCGCATTGACTGACAGATCTGCGTAGCCGTATTCGCGCGCTACAGCACGACCTGGCCCCCATAACGCACACACCAGGATTCACTAAATCAGAGGATATGGAGGATCAGTCGCCGTCTGGCTCCCAGTCCACTGGTCAGCCACTCAACACACACAGCACATACATTGGGCCGACGGCGTGGTCTGGTGTAAGCGTCAGATTTTCAGTCTTCCAAGCCACGATTTCAAGAAAACCATGATATTCCCAGGCACACGATGATGGTGAGGGTGTTGTCTATGTATTGGTGTAGGTAGTGTGCGCTGATGTGGCTTAGCCTCCGATGGTTTACCGCAGGTTGTCGTGGAGGTGCATGTGCCCTAGTAGGCCCATGCGGTGGGTAAAGGTGCGGGAGCAGTGGAGGCAGGTGCGTAGACTGTACGTCGGAGCCCCAGGCACTGGTTCATCAGCCTCCGTGCGATGGATTCGCAGGTGACCGACCAGGCCGATGCGTGAGTTGAAATTGTGGGTGCAGTGTGGGCAGGAGAAATCGGGGGGGTTGGGGGGTGGGGGCTGGGGGATGAATGGCAGAAGTGGAGGGTGTGCAGGGGGTATCGGTATTGTCGGCATTGCGGTGAATTCCGCTGTCATGGATGCGCATGTGACCGAATAGGCCCATGCGATGACTGAATGCGCGAGGACAGTGAGTGCAGTGGAGGTGGTGACCTCTGCTGTATGCTGGTGCTCCAGGCGCTAATTCACCAGTCTCTGTACGATGGATTTGCAAGTAAACGTCCAGGCCGATGCGTGTGGTTAATGTGCGCTCGCAATGAGGATAGTTTAGGAGTGCGTGGCACCACATCTGGCTCGGATCCCACGAACTTAGAGTGCCATAAATGCCACATTAAGAAGGAGCCATTGAAGCCTGAATCTCAGTCCACCTGTCAGCCACTCCACACAAAACACACATTAGGCTGACCGCGTGTTTCGAGTTACCCCGTCAGTTGGCAACCTTCCAAGCCACGGCTTGTAACGCACCGTGATAGTTTCAAAGTGCGTCAGGTTTTTTATGGCCTCCTAAACAGTACATGAGAACAGAAATCGCCCCTAATGCAGGTGACGTTACGCTAAGGGTAGGGTTGTCTTATATGGCTGACAATCGAAAAAAGACCTAAATTATGGCAAGTTGCTCGTGAATCTCAAGAGTTAAGTTAATTCCCTCAACAATACGGCTCATTTTGGAACATAAATGTGTGAAGGTTCCTTTACAGGCTTTTCATCTATAGTGAAATCACAACATCTGCACGTGGAAAATCCCATGCTTTGCTCTCTACGAACTGAAATTAACATGAGAGATCGGTGTCCCGACGATCCTTAGACACATGCTTACGTCTTCATGTGACAACAACGGCTGTACTAATTTGGTGCAAAACACTCGCCATTTCTGTTGTTTTTTGAACATTTTGTGTTTCTCTATCGCCCTCTCCCGCCTCCGGTCTTCTTAACTTGGTTAGTACAACGGGCCCAGGTGAGGAAGAGGAGAGAGAAAGAGAGAGATGCATCGCAAGTCTACTCTCACTGTGATCTAATTCACGCGCAAGTCACCGTCTCCCGGCTTACCTTGCTGTGGGGCACACGGTGGACCTAGTCAAGCTGTTAGGTTTCTGTACAATATTTTTTGGTAAGACACAGGACAAGAAGCTGTGGTTACGGTTACGAAAATAATGGTTCAGGCCATCCAACAGTGGACGTCATTAAGATAGTGATGCATCTGAATGATGCAGCAAAACAGAATTTCGAATCCAGACCGCTAATGTACTTTCAATGTTTGTGACCTTGGAGCATCTTTACTGGCGGACGATTTCAAATCAGAAACCCCAGGCTCGTGTAACACACGACCGGTGATAAAAGGAGTTTTACGGGTAGGGCATTACAGTGGCTAACATCAGATGTGTTAAAACTAAAACATGGAGCCCTGGTTTTTTAGTTAGTTTCGTTGTTATTTCAAGTTGGAATCATTCTCCCCAAACGGTATTCTTCGGTTAGCAGCGATTACGCGTCGGCGACAGCCTTGTTCAGACGGGCTCTTCATCCGATTTCCATCCTGTAAGTGCTAACAATACAACGCGTGCTTTATGGTTCTATGGTGTTTTCAACATCCACTTAAGTCAGTTTCCGTTCGAATTTAATAGGCATAAAGTATATTTGGCTGTTGCCTACAAGTGACTTTATGGAAACAAAAACATTTTCAAACCTTCCTTAAAGTTTCCTTTGAATTGTTTTCGTGTATGATCCCTTTCCTAGTGTATGTGCTGTGTGTCGAGTGGCTGACCAGTGGACTGGGAGTCAGACGGCGATGGCTCCTCCATATCCCCTGATTTAGTGAATCCTGGTATGTGCGTTATGGGGGCCAGGCCGTGCTGTGGTGCGCGAATACGGGTACGCCGACCCATCAGCCAATGCACCCACTCCCACATCAGACAACTGACTGGCTCGGATGGTGATCTGATTGTGGGGGTGGGGAGAGAGTGAGGTCAACAGCTCAGCGCATTTTCCTCACTATAAACAATCTGACGCGCTTGAAACTATGGCGGTCCGCTAAAAGCCGTGGCTTGGAAGGTTGCCAACTGACGGTATAACTCGAAACATACGGTCAGCCCAATGTGTGTTTTGTGTGTAGTGGCCGACTGGCGGACTGAAAGTCAGGCTGCAATGGCTCCTTCTTAATGTGGCCTTTATGGCACTCCCACTCCATGGGATCCGAGTCAGGTGTGGTGGTAAACCCAGGGGCGGCTCCGGCCGCGCCAGCCACCTGCGCCCTCTCCCACCTCCGGTCTTCTTGCGTCTGTCTTGACACCGGGCTCAGGTGGGGGAGGAGGAGAGAGTGCGGTAGCTGCATCGCAAGGCTACTATCACTTAAAACCAATTCACGCGCAAGTAACCGTCCCTGCACCACCTGGTGTGGAGCATACGGTGGACCTCGTCAAAATCGACGGTTGAACTGTCGTGTGTCGTCGTGTACACCAATCACGTGGGTAAGGTGGAGATTAGGGGCTTAGTTGCAATATCCCCCCCCCCGTGCTCGTGTAGAATTGGGGTCCTCCTCCTTCTCCTCCTCCTCCTCCTACTCCTCCTCCTCCTACTCCTACTCCTCCACAGAATGCTTTTGCATCAAAGAAATTCAGGCCACGAATGAGCATGGGGGTGACCCTGCCGATAACACATAAGACAGTGGAGACAACAGACGAAATGTGTGCATTTTTACCGCGAAAATATAAAATGTCGTTGCCCGCACTTTTGTTAACCGAAGATGATCCCGGGATAATTCGTGCATCTTGCAGCTCTCAAAAAGTATTTGGTCGAGGCGATAGAGATGGTATCTTTATCGCCCAAATATTCCCAAGCCCGATAAGTTGACCACATATGGCGATTAGGACCTCTGGGAGGACTTAATGAAAATATACCTTTATCCTTTATGCAGCTTTATGGTGTCGCTCACTTAGATGAGGTTCACGTCCTCAAACCCCCAGCTGTAGTCTAGCACATGCAGTGCTGGCTAGTGCATGTGGGGCACGCGTAGACAGGCCATTCACCATTGTCAGTCATGGCATCCACGTGTCCCTTCTATCGTCTTGATCTTGTTCTCTCCTAAGAGCACGGTGGGTATGGACGGATTCGATCATATCTTTCTCAAATTGTATATGCAAAGGAGATGTGGGTTTTGATTTAAAAAAAAAAAACGTTTTCAATTACCGAAGAATTTTGAACCCGATCTGCCATTGCATTCGCGTTTAGGGTTTTCCGCATACAAGTTATGTGCTTTCCGTATAATGAAAAACATACATTCCTATACGCCAGTAATAAGCTACTGTATAGTGTTCATGGAATTTTTAAATGTATTTGGGTTTTTTGTATGCCTTGTGGTAGCATTAGTAAAGGGCAGACACGATGCTATGCGAATGGATATTTTGGTGGTCTTGAAACATCCCATTATCAGACACTTGCTAAAAAAACATAATATAACCTTTTTTTGAGTATAACATTTAGAGAAAACACTATGAGCTTTAAAATGAGTACAAAAAGGCATATTGTTATTGATGTTTTCTATAAAATAGTTTTGAATTCATAAGGGCATCCAAAATTAATAGAACGATAGAATACTGCTTAGACAATCATTTTTTACTCACTAAGTTCTTTGCACACCTTTGCACTCATCCCATTGCACCCCCAAATGGTATTCTTTAGTTAACGGCGATTACGGGTTATCCTTCCGGTTTCCATCCTGTAGGTGCTAACAATACAACGTGTGCTTTATGGTTCTATGGTGTTTTCAGTTTCCGTTCGAATTTAATAGACATAAAGCATATTTGGCTGTTGCCTACAAGTGACTTTATGGAAACAAAAACATTTGCAAACCTTCCTTAAAGTTTCCTTTGAATTGTTCTCGTGTATGATCTCTGGCGGTGCATCGGAAGTGCTTGTGCCACAGTTCCACTGGTCCCATACTATACGAGCCTGGGGTTTCTGTTTTTCTTGATGCTGTACATTTCCAACCATTACCCGTGGCTCGCCCAGCCAATAGACAGGCGCCGCGTAATGCAGAGCAGCCAGCGCAGTCCTGATTTCACGTAGAGGCCTCTGCCTCCTCCTCCCCCGCACGTCTTGCGGCTGCGCGAACAACGAAATTCCCCTACCTCCGACTCACTAGACGAGTCTGTGCTACCTTTTTGGCGATCTCCAGTGTCCAATTGGCCACTAGTAGGACTGGTTGCTTTCGGTGGCTAAACTGAATTCACGGTGGATCAACCCGTCAGCTGGGCCGTTCTGTTCACCTGCGACCTTGCCAACAGTAGTAGCGGCTCCGAGAGCTGGGGAGGGCTGAAAGGTTCTGTACAGCTGGCTTGGAATATACAGCTTCCTGGAAATCGCCTGTTCGCTCCTATGAACAGTTCGGTTTCAGGATTGGCAGCTGCCACCAAGATCGACAGAGATCACCACAGAAATCAGCAGTTAAGGCCTGATTAGCTAGCTTGCCAAGTTGGTTTTTTTCTTCTTTTCCGCATACCGCTGATAATGGGCTCAAAACCCCTCTTCAAGAGCTCGAAGTTCAAATCTCTGCGGCATTTTCCAGATACTTTTACCATCTGGCCTGCACACAGAGTGGAGTGAGATGCCAGGAATTTCTCTCGTTTTCATGGCGCGAATACAGCTCAAAAAATTAGGAACTTGATACGATGGGTGAGCCTTGTGCGTCAACAGTCTGTAGTCACGTCGTTAGGGTTCGAAACCAGCTGGAAAATGTGTACAAATACCCAACAGGGGTGAAACATTTCTAGTAGGCGCTTAATACCTCTGTAAGTACCTGTATGAATGGCCGCTCACACAGCCAGTTACACCTCCTGAACTGTATTAGGAAAAAAAACGTGTGAAATTTCGCTTTAAGTCAAGTGCATATTCCGAAGTGAGTACAACATTTACTGCCACATCAAAGATCATGCAAACTGCAAAGAGTGCAGAGGTAGACACTTCCATTTAACTTTCCATTCTATGAAATAGCCACAAGAGTGCAGATTTCCCCAAGCAAGTGTAAGGTGCAAAAACCTGGAAAACCAGGTGACCAGATCGGTGAACACCACACTTTCATAGTCCATATTCCGATCGCAACCGACAAAGCAACGGGCCTGTGGCTCAATGGTAGAGTGTTACACTCAATGACCAAAGGTCGCGGGTTCGAATCTCGGGTGATCCACACCTGGGATTGGGTATGACTGGCTGATGACGGCTAATAAGCCAGAAATGGCCATTCCGGTCTCCCTTGTCTTTGTCGGTTCCATTCCATCATATGCTACACGTCGCTATGCGACCGCCTGCGAGGGCTCTAGTCGGAGCTCCAGGGCACAACGGAACATGCATGTTTTTTAAGCAGATCGGTGAGCCCCACACTATCATATATATATATATATATATATATATATATAGAGCAAACGTCTCCCGGGCTTTTGTTAACAGTGTCCAATAACTGAAACGAACAGGAGGTAATGAGTTATTTTCACACAATAGAGGCTTTCTACGCGCGTATATTTGACATGACGGGGTATAGGGGGGTACTAGTTAGGGGTAACATCACACAGATAGCTTCATTTGTCTCGTACATGTGGTGAATGCTCCTGTGGCCTCCTCTAGCTGGTACCTAACTCTCACCTGTGGCTCCTCAATGTTGAGTGTTTCCCAGCGGCCACACCTCCGGCAACTTTCATGACTGGCGGGCTAAACAAGGTGAGGGTCTCCCGTGGTGTGTGCATCCACACCCGGTATGTCTGACTCCCGAAATTCCCACCTTTCCCCTCTCAAAAAGTCCTACGGTGGGAGCGACAGCAAACCCGTAGGCGGCCCAGGCTAACTCGGGTCGTTCTCCCACTAAAACAAAATCCTGACCAATATTGGAGTTCGGCAGCCGTCTGGGATGTCCGAGCAGCCCTATTTAGGGATAGCACTGCTTGCCTCCTCGCGGAGGAAGGGGCTAGAAAAAGGTGCCATAAACAAATGCTGGTTATCACGTCTTCTGCAGCCAGCTGTGGCTCACAGGTTACAAAATACGCGGTCGTAAAATTCAAACAATCGACCGTCCCCATCCCCACGCCATACTCTCCAGGCTGCTCGGGTGAGTCCGCTCACACTAGCAGCCTGGAATTTTCGTTCAATTTTAGACAATCCGAGGAGCAACTGGCCGGAAAGGAGGATGGCGCTAGTCGCTCGGAAACTGGCGCGCTACAAGGTGGACATTGCTGCTCTCAGCGTGACCCGATTCTCTGAACAGACCAGATGGAGGAGGTGGGGGCCGGCTACACCTTCTGGAGCGGTCGGCCAAAGGCAGAGTGACATGACGCTGGTGTCACCTTTGCCATGCGGAACGACATCGTGAGAGGTCTACCCTGTCTGCCACAGGATATCAATGATCACCAGATGAACCTCCGCCTGCCTCTTCGGGGAGACCAGTTCGCCAACATCATCAGTGCCTTCTCTCCTCCAATGACGAACTCCGATGCGGCGAAGGACAAATTCTACGAACACCTGCACGCCCTGCTGGTGACTGTGCCGAAGGCGGAGAAGTTAATTGTCTTTGGTGACTTCAACGCCCGCGTCGGGACAGACGACGTTGCCTGGCAGGGAATGCTGTGTCACCACGGTCACGGTAGCTGTAACGATAACGGCCTCCTTCTGCGCACGTGTGCAGAACACCGTCTCCTGATGACCAACACCTTCTTACGCCTTCCGACGCGGGAAAAGGCCATGTGGATGCACCCTCGTTTGCGGCGCTGGTAGCTGCTGGACTATGTTCTAGTCCGGAGGTGAGATCGACAGGACGTGCTAGTAACCAAGGCGATCCGCGATGCCGATGGTTGGACAGATTACCGCCTCGTCATCTCCCAGATGAGGCTCCGACTGCAACCCCGACGATGGCTCCAAGGTAAGAGGCCGCCATGTAAGTTAAATACTCTTTTATTAAATTTGCCTGCTCACTGTTTTGATTTCAGCAACCAAATAACCGAGAAACTGGAGGACCTGCATGCTCCAGATAATAACGCCATCGTGGAAACACGATGATGTCAACTGCGAAATGTCATCCAGTCCACTGCCCTTGAAGTCTTCGAACGCGCACGCCGTCAACACCAGTACTGGTTTGACGACAATGACGCTGACATCAGCAACTTACTCACGGAGAATATTGGACTACACAAAGCCTTCGTGGACCTTCGGACAGATGCCACGAAAGCAGCCTTCTTTAGATGCCGCCGCCTTCCACAGCAACGGCTGAGGGTAGATGCAGGATGCCTGGATGATCCGAAAGGCTGAGTAAGTCCAGGGGTATGCGGACCGCAATGAAATGAAAAACTTTTTCAAAGCCAGCAAAGCCATATATGGCCCCTGTACCAAAGGGAACGCACCACTGCTCAGCTCTGACGGCACAGCACTGCTGACAGAGAAATCGAAAATTCTGAAGTTCTGGGCCGAGCACTTCAGAAGTGTCCTTAATTGCTCATCAGCCATCTCCATTGCTGCCTTTGACCGGCTCCCTCAAGTGGATAGGAACAATGACCTGGATCTGCCGCTTTCCCTACCAGAAACCATCCGGCCCGTGCAGCAGATTTCCAGTGGTAAAGCACTGGGATCTGACGCAATTCCACCGGAAGTCTACAAGCACGGTGGGCCCCGGCTGATGGCAGAACTCACAACACTCTTCCAGGAGATGTGGCGCCACGGACAAGTTCCTCAGGATTTCAAAGACGCGACCATAGTCCATCACTACAGGTGGAATGGGAACCGGCAACTCTGTGATAATCACAGAGGCATCTCGTTGCTCAACATCGCCGGGAAGATCTTCGGTCGTATCCTTCCCAATCGTCTGAACGGTCACCTAGAGCAGGGCCTGCTCCCGGAAAGCCAATGTGGCTTCCGCCGACACTGCGGGACAACTGATATGATCTTTACCGCCCGCCAGCTGCAAGAGAAGTGCCAGGAGATGCGAACTCAGCTATACAATACCTTCGTGGATCTAACGAATGCCTTTGACACGGTGAATCGTGACGGACTGTGGAAAGTCATGTAGAAATTTGACTGTCCTGAGCGTTTCACGCACATGGTGTGCCAGCTTCATGACGGGATGACGGCTTACGTCACTGACAACGGGACGGTATCCGAAGCATTCGCAGTGACCAACGGAGTGTATCTGGGATGCTTATTGGCTCCCACCCTGTTCAGTCTCATGTTATCGGCTATGCTGATGGACGCCTACCGTGATGAACAGCCTGGGATCCGCATCTCCTATAGAACTGATGTACACCTTCTCAACAGTCAGTTGCTTCAATGCATATTTCAACGGCTTCAGTCCATGACTTGCGCTTCGCGGACGACTGCAGCCTTAGCACCGTGATGGATGAGGACATGCAAAGGAGTATGGACCTCTTCGCCGCAGGTTGCAACGATTTTGGATTAACAATCAGTACAACCAAAACGTTTATCATGCACCAGCCGCCACCCAGCGCGGAATACAATGCTCCCCGAATCAATGTCAACGGTGCTCAACTCAAAAACGTGGAAACCTTCGCTCATCTAGGAAGCACGTTCTCACGCAACACGAGAGTCGATGACGAGGTTGCCCAAAGGATCTCCAAAGCCAGGCAGGCCTCCGTGTGGAATCGCCACGGTATTCACCTGAACACCAAACTGAAGATGTAAAAGGCCCTCGTTTGACGACACTTCTTTAAGTAGCGGAGGCCTGGACCATCTACTCGAAACAAGCCAATAAGCTGAATAACTTCCATCTCAGCTGCCTCCGCCGAATAATGAAACTGAGATGGAAAGACAGGATACCGGACTTGTAAGTCCTAGAGCGGACTGGAATCCTTAGCATCCACGCCATGCTGAAACAAGTGCAACTGCGATGGAGCGGCCACCTGGTAAGAATGGACGACGAGCGACTACCCAAACGATTATTCTACGGCGATGTCACTACGGCTGCTCGCCGACAGGGAGGTCAAAAACGACGCTACAAGGACACTTTGAAGAAATCGCTGAAGCAACTGCAAATCAACCCGGCGAACTGGGAGGACCTCTTTCAGGATAGACCGGCATGGAGAAGATCCGTGAAGACTGGTGCAGCAATCTATGAGGCCAACCGGATCGCCGCCGCCAAGGCCAAAAGAGCGGCACGAAAGTCACCAGCGCCCGGACCAACACCGTCGATGCCCAGGCCCTGCCAACATGCCCGCGCTGTCAACGCATCTTCCACGCGTGAATCGGCCTGGTCGAACATCTTCAAACGCAATGCACCAACAATCCGACAGTTCCAACTTCTACGTCAAATTCTGCCAATCCTCCTTCGGACTCCCCCACCCTCACTCCTGGCATCAATTCCATTACTCCCACCATCCTAGAAACCACATCCCAATATTCATCACCTGTTACGCCCACCACCGCAACCACCACCGCCACCGCCATCGATTTAGTCTCTCACCTAAAATGTCCTCAATGCGACTGCACATTCACCTCACGCATCGGCCTGGCCGGTCACTTGCGAATCTATCGCACGGAGGCTGGTGAACCTGTGCCTGAGCTCCGTCATACAGTCGCCACGCCCGCCTTCACTGCCCTCACTGCTCTTGCACATTTACACACCGCATGGACTTATTCGGTCACATGCGCATCCATGACAGCAGAATTCACCACAATGCCGACAACACTGATACCCCCTGCACACCCTCTGCTCCTACCATTCTTACCGCCACTGCCACCACCACTACCATGAATGACATTCCCTCAGCCACTCTCGATATCTCCTACCCACACTGCGCCCGCAACTTCAACGCACGCATCAGCCTGGTCGGTCACCTGTGAATCCATCGCACGGAGGCTGGTGAACCAGTGCCTGGGGCTCCGACATACAATTACCACTCCCGCCTCTACTGCCCTCACTGCTCCTGCACATTTACACACCGCATGGGCCTAACAGGACACATGCGCCTCCACGACAACCTGCGGCAAACCACCGGAGTCTAAGCCACATGAGTGCACACTACCTACACCAATACATAGAGAACACCCTCACCAACATCACGTACCTGAGAATATCATGGTTTCGCAGAAACCGTGGTTTGGAAGGCTGCCAATCTGGCGCTTACACCAGACCACGCCGTCGGCCCAGTGTATGTTCTGTGTGTTTCGAGTGGCTGACCAGTGGACTGGGAGTCAGATGGCGATGACTCCTCCATATCCGCTAATTTAGTGAATCCTGATGTGTGCGTTATGGGGGCCAGGCCGTGCTCTGGCGCGCGAAGACGAGTAAGCCGACTTGTAAGTCAATGCGCCCACTCCCACATCAGACAACTGACCGGCTCGGACAGTGGTCAGATTGTGGGGGTGGGGGAGAGAGTTAGGTGGCCAGCTCAGCGCATTTTCCTGACCATAAACAATGTGATGCATTTGAAATTATCACGGTGCACTAAAAGCCGTGGCTTGAAAGGTTGCCAGCTGTCGGGAACACTCGGACCACGTGATCAGCCCAATGTGTGTTTTGTGTTTAGTGGCTGACTGGCGGACTTAGAGTCAGGCTGCAATGGCTCCTTGTCAATATGGTCTGTATGGCACTCCCAATCCGTGGGAT
>WEDG01007224.1:30000-106052 GCA_017591395.1 Schistocephalus solidus
AGGTGAAAGTTCTGTTTTTTTTATTGAATTGATGCACGAAAAGCTGTTTAATGATAAAAAGTTCACTTTAGATCATTTTATTGATGGGAAAACGAGGCGAAACGGGACAAAGCCAATATTTCTTGCTATCAAGGAATTTTCCTACGCCATTGAAAGCTACAGATCATAAAATTTTAATTTTATGCGCAGAACTATGAATGATAATTAATATAAGCTGAAAGAATTTGGAATATATCCCTTCGAAGAACGGTAAATTTCGTTTTTTTTTTTCCATGAAAATCAAGTGAATGCAAGTTTGAGAGTTCACATTGTTTTCGGAAAAATGAGGGAAAATTTAGTTTAAAAAATCAAGTTTTAAAAACTTATGACGTTTTGTACAAAAAAAACGCTATAATAAACTTTTTTGAATGTTTTTGTTTTACCACATCGATATTTAGGAATTTAAACGCGCAAATATACGAGACGCGATGACAAGCCGCCACTTTTCGCTGTCATGGCGTACGCGAAGCCTGCTAAGACAATTTCGGTCTGCAGTTGACTATAAATTATTAAGGAAACTTGAAACGGAAGGGGCAGAAAATTGAAATTGTATCGCAAAATCTTAGTATATATTCGGCCACTCTCTTGTGTGTTTGAAATCATAGAACTAGACTGATATGTATGCAAATATATAGAAAAATAATACAATAGAAAGAGAAAAGTGAGTCCTTTAACTTTCAAAAGATATTGTGCCCCTACTTTTCAGTGAAGTCAAAAATTTGGTTAAACGGTCTCAGTTTTTCCTTGACTTCACTTTTGAAAAACGTTAATTACACAGGCATTCGACAGCGAAACATCTAATTAAAGCATTTTTTAAAAATGTTACTTACTATAGGAAGTTTTTTAACTAAATATAGGCAAATATTTTCCCGACTTTTGTTATGGACGTTCATTTTTCACGACAGCGAGTTTTCACGTTTGAGTGAGTCTGCAAATATTACCCAGACGGCCGTCTGTATTACAAAGAACGCCCGAAAAAGTCGCTACTTCGGTAAATGCTATTAAGAAATAGATTATTTTGAAGGTTTTACCAAACACATCAAACGGAATGTACATTTATGGGCAGTCGACTGAAGACCATAAAAATCGTAAAGAATTCACTCCATTTTCAAAGACAATCTGAAACTCATCATTATAGAAAACCCGAAATAGTTATGGAGAAATTTGACAATAGAAAAGTTCTCTTTATATACACAAAACGGTATGTTTAAGATTGCACCTGACGATTCTATTTAAATTTATTAGTCAGTGACCGACCTATGAACATGTGAGCTCATTAAATATTATATTTCTGTGACGTCCCTATCGGCGCAATCAAGCAAACATCTACTTGCCTTGGACAAACACATCTAAGGCAATGTAAAAACGGAAGAAAAACTACCGAATCCCGTGAAAGGGTGTTGGAATATACACTTTCCCGTTAGGCTGCTTGATGATGGCCATACTTTACGTTGCGCTTTATCTAGAGTAATATAAATGTGCAAAACTCTGAAAAAAACTATTTTCAAAAGTAATTCGGCGTTTTCTGCTTTATTTACTCGTTTAATTGCACGGACAGGCTTCCGTTTACTCAACTAGGTCAATTTTTCACATTTTCATAATCCGTACCTTTTCTAAAAAAATCAATATTTCCAGACAATGTAATATTTATTTATAAACCAGAATAGGCCTTTTTCCCTAACGATCGGTTCCTAATTGATCATAAAATTTGGTTGACGCAGTGTGCGCTGATTTCACGTAACGGACCCTAACTCATGAAAGCCATCAGATTTCATGTGTTAGGACACCTCCTGTATGTTTTTCACCTCGGTCCTCCTCCTCCTCCTCCTCCTCCCTCCTCCTCCTCCTCCTCCTCCCTCCTCCTCCTCCTCCTCCTCCTCCTCCTCCTCCTCCTCCTCCTCCTCCTCTCCTCCTCCTCCTCCTCCTCCCTCCCTTCCTCCTCCTCCTCCTCCTCCTCCTCCCTCCTCCTCCTCATCCTCATCCTCCTTCTCCTCCTCATCCTCCTCCTCCTCCTCCTCATCCTCCTCCTCCTCCTCCTTATCCTCCTCCTCATCCTCCTCCTCCACCACTACCACCGACGACGACGACAGTTTGACCGTCGATTTCGATGAGGTCCACCGTATGCTCCACACCAGGTGGTGCAGGGACGGCGACTTGCGCGTGAATTAGTTGGAAGTGATAGTAGCCTTGCGCTGCAGCTACCGCACTCTCTCCTCCTCCCCCACCTGAGCCCGGTGTCAAGACAGAGTCAAGAAGACCGGAGATGGGAGAGGGCGCAGGTGGCTGACGCGGCCGGAACCGCCCCTGGGCGTGCCACCACACCCACATGTTCGGCATTTGTTATGGGAGCGCAACCCGAATAACGCCTGCCGTTCCCTGATGTGGCCCCCGTGTTGGTCCAACGCATCTACCACGTGGCCCGTTTAGCGGGCCATCCACCACCACCACCACCACCACCACAACAACAACAACAACAACAACAACAACAAAGACATGAGAGTCGAGGGCATTTCGAGTCTGTGTGACATAGGTTTTACGTCTTGACCTTGGGTATAGTACTCGGAGGGTTGGCTGGCGGTCATATATCCCCATTTGCAACTGTAAACCGGTTTCTCCAGCATGGCTGGATTGTCAGCATCTGCAGTTAAGTCGGTAGACAATGGCTAACCCCCGGAATGGGGATGTGGCATTTGAGTGCATGACCTGGCAGCCGACTGGTGACTCAGGCCTGTTGGTTACTACTATTTCGAAGATTGTGATGAGTCCTGGCACGGTCTCGGAGACGCCTTTAACATGCGGCATACGCCGCCATGATATTGCTTAGGGACAGTTGGCTCCTCTCAATGCATTTTCGTGCATACCCATCATCGTTTAATAGCTGTTGGAGGCACTTGATCTTCCACTTGATTAAGGATGTACTGCAGTCGGCATTAATCCACCAAGATAGCTTACATAGGCGGCTTCTTTTGTGTTCGTCAGTTTCCTATAAACTACGGTCGTCAACCGTCCACCCGATTGGCGGCACACAGGAGCATCCAGGATCGAGCGTCTCTCCTCCATTTCCTCTTCAATCATTAAGTTTAGATCGAAGGTGATTGCGTGCAATCGTAATTTACAATAATCAATTCTGTCCTGCTCAATGATACCGGGTGTATAGACAAATTAGTACTCATAAAGTTTGGGTCTGCACTCCCTAACCATCCGTTTTTTGATATAATTTGGGGACTATCTCACCAATAAGCCAGAAGATCGGTAATCCAATCAAGAAGTCCCTGATTTTTTTAATAAGATCACCTGAAAGGCCAAGAATTTCTCCCAGAAGTTTTAAACGAGATCCTGCGTTTGCGGCTGAACATCGCTCTCATAGTAGCTTTGACGCCGCGCGCCACTGAGTGTCTTGACTGCGAGGGTCTGTGGTCCGGATTTGAAAAGTCAGGTGACATAAAAGGACATCAGCCGTTCATTTGGTTCAATTGTGGCCATCCTTATTCTCTCTCTGGATTTATTTGCTGTGTGAAGCACGCTTTGTGAGCTTGCAGCCATGAAGTCCAGCTGTCCACTTGCTCTTCACTATGCTATCGTCTACCAGTGATCTAATATAGACCTCCAAGGCATAACGGAACGCCTCTATTCTGTCTCGCGACCAGAACAGATCGGTAACCTTAACTATTATGTGGCTTTGAAACACCATGTCTTGTGAACTGTACGCAGTTAATGGTCAAGGTGGTTGAAGGAGAATTCGAAAATTCCAGCAGATGCAAAATACTAATCCGGTGGTAGTTATGTTTCTGTCGTTGTTGCTGTTGTTGGTGATGGTGATGATGATGCTGCTGCTGCTGCTGCTGCTGCTGCTGCTGCTGCTGCTGTTGATGATGCTGCTGCTGTTGATGATGCTGTTGATGATGATGATGATGTGATGATGATGATGATGATGATGATGATGATGATGATGATGATGATGATGATGATGATGATGATGATGATGATGATGATGATGATGATGATGATGATGATGATGATGATGATGATGATGATGATGATGATGATGATGATGATGATAATGATGATGATGATGATGATGATGATGATGATGATGATGATGATGATGATGATGATGATGATGATGATGATGATGATGATGATGATGATGATGATGATGATGTGAGCCGATTCGCTACCGCACGAGTTACTAAGCCCCTAAAGCGAACATCTAGTTTTTTCCCACCTGTATTAACTTACTCACCCACCCTACTGAAAACTGTGGATTCCACCAATCAGACTGTTCAAGCAAATTTTCTGAATTATTAAATCTTATATTCACCAGATATCTACTAGGCTCACTTTTTATCGGTGCTGACCAATCAGTTCGCTAAAATCTATAAAAAAACACCTGTTAAAACGTCAACTATGATCAGCACCTACTATGCTTAAGCGACGAGGACTGATGAGGCGATGGGCGAATTCCATTAAAAATTCCTCATTGTGATTGCATTGAAGGCAGACAAGGGGATCGGCATTGGTAGCTTAAATGCCTGCGTAGACGCAGACCACACTAGCTGGTATGGCTGCCTGAGCATCCAATGATCGGCAGATGCAACCCGGCCTCTTCCTCGCCAACACCTTCTTTCGTCTTCTTATGTGTGAATACGCCTTCTCTCACCACACTGGCAATTGCTGAACCACGTTAACGTCCGGAGTCATAACCAGCGTGACGTACCAGTGACCCGAGCGATGTGCAATGAATAATACTGGACGGACCATCTTTTTGTCGTACAGGCTGTTAGAGGGTGATTGAACACCAGATAAGTTAAATACCGTATTCTCGGATCGGGTCTAAACTGCTCCATGAATCTTAAACTAGAATAAATACAGGTCTTTTAAGAAAATGCTACCTCTGATACTCACTGGAGGGAACTGCGGTGCGTTATCAATGCCAGCGTCCTGCACGTACTTGGTCGTTCTCACCGACAACAGCAAAAAAGTTCAATTTAATCAAGGAGGAAATCCATCGACAACAACAACAGCAGCAGCAGCAGCAGCAGCAATAGTCAAGCTTATACTCAGAAAAAAACAGGTTTTCAGGCTTTATAGACCGTTTTCTTTCGTATTTTAGACCAAAGCCTTAGTGACTGCCTGATTGATAATCGCTAGCGATAAAATTAAATCGACCGTTTCCTGCACCCAGACGCAGGTGATTACGCCAACAAGACGCTAAAGAGGTAAACATTCCAAAAATGCGGACACTGGACACTATCGCACTCCTTGCGCCATATTCAACTAATTCTGTCAAATTATAATGGAGGTCGCGTGGTATTTGCTTGCTTTACCGAGCCAATTTAGCTTCCTGGTCGTTGAAATACAAATTAAATGGGCACTGTGAAAGACCTTCTTACTGTCCCATAAGAAGCATTTAAGTCTCTATTTGCGAGGTTCGACTGACCAATGTAGTCTCTGTATTGATTTTAAAGCTGAATTTCTCAGTGAGGATGAGTTAAGAAAAAAATGATATGCATACAGTTATAAGTCACCGCCATTTGCGATTGACCGAAACGCTACCGAACTTTTAGCAAGGTAATTTCGCGAATGAAGGTGATGTTCAGGTTCCAGGAATCAGTATGAGTAAGGAAGAAGACTGGTCGATCGTCTGAATGATTCGTTTATTTTTATCAGCTGTCCAAATCGTGCAGTAGTGTATCGTCAGTTATAAAAACAGTAACAGTATAATTTCGACTAAAAATCCACTCTCATATATTACCTAAACATTATCACCTTGGTTTTATTAAAAAAACAAAGCACTTTGCATATGCCATGCACAGGAGCAACCTTCCAGTTCCAACTTACCTCAGTGTATTATCAGTCGGGTGTGGGTTGGCGTGGCGTCGGAGTATTCTGGACGTGGTTTAGCGACCAAACGCATGCGAAAACCATGTAGGTGGGTACAATACAATGCAATCGACAATACAAAAAATCGAAGTATCTACCAGAAAGCACGTAGGGGACGGTTAGGGACCCACCGATGAGCCAAACTTCTCGCAGCTGTGCCATGCAGAGGCTGGATATAAACGAAACACTTATCTGGGCTTCTAGTTCATACCTTTGCTGTCAATATCGTGTATCATGTAAACTATATGTGCTACTGACTGCCTGTCGGCAGTTTAGTGAATTTTACGCGGTTACTGCGCTGTGGCTGATAAGTAGGACCAAACAGTCATATGAAAATTTGGTCTATGCCCTTAACGCTTGATATAGACCGATTTACTCCAAGTTAACTATTACGTTCTGAGGAAATTAAAATCAGCGGATACGATACTGTTAACTAACGTCAGCCATTTGCTACGTCATGCATACTCTGCACAAATAAGCAAGGCAGAATCTTTGATCCGAACGGTCCCCTTCCCAGAATTTAAACCATAGCGAACACCTCCGTAATAACTCGTCACCCAAGCTCGACAAGTAAAATATCTTCCTGTTTCCAAAAGCCTCATTAGCATTTCAATGGTGTAAGAGTAGCCAGTCCGCAAAATTATTGATGATCTCAGGTTACAGTGGCCTTTTGGTCAACGATTAACCGTACCTCCCCCAAACCGGTACTACAGGATCACTCACGCTACCTTCATCGCTTTATGACCAGCGGTATGGTTGTACTGTACAGGACCGATTACAATAACTAGACATTGTTCTTAGGTATTCCAGCTAAGAATATCCGAAAATTATGATGACTACATAGAGGTTATCGATGCCTTCCCGCTCACCAATGATGGAGCAACGGTTCGAGCCAACAGGGAAGTTAACATCTGTTCGTTTAACGTGCAAGCCCAATATTTTGAGAAAGCCACCTTTTTCTCATTGTGATGAAAAAGGCATGCGAATCTATGGCCGGCGCCCTGTTTCAAGACGCTAACTCGGAGTTTCAGCTCCAAGATCAAAAACAGGCGCAAAGGGTTACGTCGCTTTGGCGTGTTAGTCACTGACGTCAGAACTATTTCCATATTTAGCTTCCCGAACGTAGCAAAAAAATGCAAACGGCACTATAATGACGCTGTCCGCAGGCGGGAGCTTGGGATTCCGGTTAATATGCCCCACGCTGGGAGACAGGGCCCCGGAACAGCGAGCGACACCCGAATGGATAGCGGAAGGTGAATGTGGTCACGGCGGCGGCAACGGCAGCCGTCGGCTAAGCGGTGCGCGCGTTCGCTAGGCTCGTGCGCCCGCGTCAGTCACTCGTGCCCATAACACGCCACTGGCAGCCTTTCATTGGTTGAAATCCAACGAACTTTCCACTGAGCGCCAATCACATTCGTGACAGGTCGATATGGCCTGCAGTGTTTAGCCGTACTGTAGCGTGCCCTGGTTTACTCTTCAGTACTCCGGATTTCGTCGCACATACGATCGCTTCAGTTCTAAATGGCTTGGGACGGGACTTGCGCTCAACTTTTACAAGACAGGCCTTCGCTGAGCTGTCTTGCCTTCTACGAAAAAGGAACTGGCACAGTATATGGCGCAACAAATGAAGAAATGAAGGTAGAGTTTTCCTTCCATGGTTTTTGCGTCATTTTAGGACGACATTTTGTATTTGATTCCTGCATAAGTATATAATCTAGTCGTGACCCAACTGTAGTGAACCCACACATATTTAGCAGTTTATCACTTCCTCTTATCTCTTAAGCGACCGCTTTGTTATACGTACCCTTTAAAGTACTATAGTAATTTAAAATGGACGCTGTCGTTAGATCCCATTATCCAAAACTTTGCCCAAATAATCAACCTTGATTGTATTTCGTGTCTGTTATCTTGAATCTATGCTTATTTTAAACCAACAGACACCGGAGGTCTCGAAAACTATGCTTTCCTTGTGTGACACGATTAAAGGATCTCAGGCCATGACTTCCTTTTCATTCCTTGGAAGCAAATTCATTGTCCTTCGAAAGGACGAGGACTGTCTTTTGGCAAAGAGTGGGAAGAAGGTGTGCTACGTCTACCTCTGCGAAAAATGTAAGCTTCAGGCCGCGTCCTCGCGCAAATTATGTTATCGTCCAACATTTATTACGTTCACTCAAAAAACCTCGAGTTTCTATGCCCTAATGAGGTTTTTGGTAAACTTAATGTGCTTTTCGTATGGACTGTGTGTTAACGAAATAGGCGTACCTACTATATTAAGCAGAACTCTCCTACTCGTAACTTGTCACTATCTTGCATTTCTTGGCCTAGCCGATGAAGCCGTAAACCCTTATAACTCCGCATATTGAAGTTAGCTCACCCTTCTAGCCTAATTAGTCTTATTTTATCACGCCGTGCCAGTGGTTGATAGCTACCCCTTTTTGCCCAGCCGGAATTAAGCATTCGTTCGGTTGACCTTCCTTGATTTTTGTCGATGGAATCAAGCTTGGTTTTTAGGCGCTGTGGGATGTTGGGCGGCCACATCTTGCTTAGCGATAGCTGTCAGCCAAGTTGTTTTCGCGTATATTTCATCGCCAAGGACTAAGCCTCGTGTTTAAGATACAACCTTGTGAATTGGTTATGTCCCCCAGCACTCGTTTGAATCATCTTAACTCAGCAGATTGGTTAGGTCAGTTATTTTTCTGTACCCCCAACGGCCTTGAGCGCAGGTTAGTTTCGAAATAAGTGGGCTCTCGGGTATAATGTACAAGCATTCGTAGACCAGCACATATGGTGTCAACATGGTGCGTTGGGTCGTAGTCTGGCACTCCTATTTCTTTATAGAATACATCAAAACCCGATTACATCAGTGACATGGCGACCATAAACCAATAGCTGCTTAACGGTTAGGTTCCTGAGCCAAAGCTCTAAGGGCAACAACATTGAAGAAGCAATCTGAGCGGCCTTCGGGAGCCCACCTGTACTCTCACCTTTCAGGAAACCACAAAGAGTCTGGTTAGAATGCCCTCACGGTTCGATCCTATACATATGATCTTTTCAGAAAATTTAGTTCTTATGGTGACCTGACCAACTTTTTTTCTTTCCAGTGATACTGGTCGGTGTAAGTGAGGACACCGAAGCCAAGATGAATGCCGGCGCAGCAAATCAGGCTATGGACTCCCTGTGCAAATACTACAAGTCTATAAACTACTGAGCTGCTGGTCACCCTGCACTGGTTTGTCTCTGACAATCAACCAAACTTCGAAGTGCAACTTCTGATTCAATCCCAGAACAATCCCCCAGCGCTTATAATTGGATATCCGCACTGATTGTCTACGAAGTTTTGTTTCCCTAGTAAATAATGCCTTTTGTGTGTACATTTTTCCCTGTTAAATCCAGCATCGCGCTTTCTTTCAAGCATTTTGTGGCTTGATTATGTGCTGTCGCCGCGAGCCTGAACTGTCTCGTTAAAGACGAAGTCAGTGTGCTTCACTTGAAGGTTGGTCCGCAGACGACCATGACCAGCCGTTTCCGGCTCGATCATTTTCCACGAGCACAGCCCAGCACTTACAATACTATTAGAGGACTGGCGAGATGGATGCTCGGTAAACGCGGATATATATGGTGATGAGGCGTTGCGACGGACCTGTGGACACTTAAAGCCTGAAAAAACCCTAGGAGCAGTTTGGATCTAGTTGCCCTTGTCCTCCTCTATTCACTTTATAGTAACTCCAATCTGGGATATTTGAACTTCACTCAAATCGACCAGTCATTAGATTATGTATTCTCCTGGCTGAAGGTCAACTCGAAGACACGATGGCCTTCACAGCGCTGGTGATTCGAAAACTAACTTGCCAATCCTGATGCTACCATTCCGATATCTTCAGTTAAGTCGAAGGCAGTCAGCAGGAGTTCTGGTGCAAACACAACCGCCAAAACTGCATAGAGTCCATCGCAGGATCCGGCCAGTGGAGTACTCAAGTAATACGAGTGACAGAACTCAACTGTGTCTAACGACTGAGAGGGATTGCCACGGACCAGAGCCCTCGCAATAATTATCACAAAGATTTTTTCCGTGACCGGGATGGACTGTGTCAGCGATATCAATGTAACAGACGGGCGGCGATCACTAGTAGACATGACAGGGGTTCCATGATGTGCCACAGTGTTCTTGACTGGTTGAGAGTTTCCTGTTAAGCCCGAAAGGCGTTTGGGTTGGGTCTCCTCCCCGTTTTACGCATGTTGAAGCCACCAGAGGATGACAAGGCCCTTTGCAGCAATGTTTATGCGACATGTATTGTGTCGTTTCCTACGTCTAGCGCGACGGCACACGCAAGGGTGTCTGAACCCGTCACCAAGAACGATACATTTTCTGCCCTCAATCAACTACGTCACTGGCCAGGGGCTCACAGTATCGCTACAATACAAACTTAATCGGGGCTACGCATCACCTCCGGGCGCCGTGTTACGCAGCCTCAGTATTGTGCCGATAATTTCTTCCTTGGAAAGGAGGGGGGAGGGGTTATGCAACACTGCCTAAACTGAGCAAGGACGTAACTCTGCAGTAGAGGGCGGAGGTATCGATGAGCTAGCGAAGGTCGTCGGTCTTGGCCGAATTGCCGACAGTAAGGTCACCATTCACACCACGTCGAGTTACTACATACGAACGATCTACCACTGTCGCCCACCTCTGAACGCCTGCTCTATAGAAGTCTCGTTTCTGACGAGGTTGTTTCGCAGTCATACCTGGCCTACTTCCGGGGTTGGCTGGAGGAATCCTCGTTGGGGGGCCGGTCTGAGTACATAATCACAGCTTTCTTCAGCTGGTCCAGTCGTTGTGGCACTGCTGCGCGAACCCCATAAATCCTCTCGGTCGCCTCGCGGACTGGGGTCTTCAATAAGTACCCATTTTTATTGTCTCCCTTTCCAGCTCGGGCTGTAAGGCGAGAGCAGGTTTTCGTGCACAGTGCCTCTGTTTTGTTGGGTTGTCGTAATTTTTTCACTCGATGTTTTCAGGCATGTGCTGATGAGAACGTAGTCCTGTCCGAAGGCCTTGATAACATTATAACCAGGTCAGTTACTGATTTTCACCGCAAAAATTCACATGTCATATAATGATTTTGCTCGAGAGACTGGCGAGTTAAGTTCACCGGGAATTCGCGGGAATTTCACTCCATGAGCTAGGCCGCTTTCATCAATCAAGTAGTTTATTTGACCGTATAGGCTGAAATCCTGGTAACAACCCTCACCCGGCGTTTTAGCCGCAACTGACACTTTTGCCCTGCAACGGGAATGCAAACAGTATTTATGACCTTTGCCCCTCATCGGCACTCTTCTTCCCATGACATCAATTGAGGTCTACGCGTCCAACCTGCTGCCTCACGAGTTCCTGCTTGATGCGGCCGCGCCCATCTGGCCGGCCTCGATCCTGTCTTGTGCGGTGCTTCTTCAGATTAAGCGAACTCCGTAGATAGATCCAGAGAGTTGGAACCGCTCCGCCTGTCAATCGTCGCACGTCGAATTTTGCAGGGCCAATAACTCCCCTGACAACACGCGTCGGGTCAATTTTTGCACTGGCCTCATCATCATAATGTCCAGTGAGCCGGTATTGCTGGAATTAGAACAGCGGCACGCACTGTGGACTCAATGAGGGACAGTGCGCCCATAGCCATTCGAGCGTCTTTTTGGATGACCGGAGTTATCGTCGAACATATCAGAGCGAGTTCGTACCGCTGCAAATGAGACGCAGTTTGCTGAATTAACTCTACAGATATCTCCAAAGATTAATTGCTCACAGACCTCCCCCAGAATGTCCCTTCTTTTCTTTCCACAACCTAGCGTCTGCGTAATACAGTTGGATACACTGAGCAGATGTCTAGCAGTCATTAATCTTCAGCTGAACCTAAATGCTCGTGTCCGAAAAACTTCACTCGAGTCCATGTAATCACAAACTTTGCTAATTGTTCTGTTGAGTGAAATACTGCAACCGGGCCTTAGCCACAAGAAACTTTCTGGTGACGTGGATTCCAGCTGTGGTGTCATCTCATCCCAGTCTGCTGGGCACAGTGATATTCCAAATTGCAAACTTTTAGTTGACGGCCGATACTACTGAGAGTGCCTTCTCTTCGTTTCAGGGCGAAATCTAGAATCATTTTGGCTTTTGTAGCCTTGGTGGATAGGTCAGCTGATTTGGACATCTCCGTGCGTTTTCGTGGGCTGGTGGCAATTCATATGCGATTTCTAGCCGTTAGAACCAATAACGCAGTTAAGTTGGATGGAGAGGAGGGCGCATACTTGCCAAGCGTCTGGTTGAATGGTTATTTTGGATTTTTTGTGAGGAAGCAGGAGTTAATGGTGGGACAGTAGTAGACTTTAACCGCGAGCCTGAAAGGGGACGGACGATGAATGGAATCGAACACTTCAGCAAAATTCAGGGAACAGGCGGCTGATGAATTCGAGTATGCTGCATTGTGTGAGTACTTTGTCGCTGTGTCCACGTCTAACTTGGAATCATGCCCATGGTACCTTCCTTCCCTGGCGCCCTGTTGCACAGACCCAGTATTTCAGGAGAGATTTATTCCAAGGAGTCAGTCGAAATATATCTCATGAGTTGACGAATAATTAGCTTCTGCTTCCGAGGAGAGTGAGAGAGAGACGTAATGGTGGATTCGTCGGGAGAGTTTGGAAGGCTCTCGAGCTGCCCACACCAGCCCTCGACCTTGGCAGAGTCTTCAGCGATAAGTTTGTCATTCTCATCGCAAAGAGAACTACTCACTGACTTCGAAGAGGAGATGTTTGAGTTGTCACAGGTCCTCGGTTCTTGGAGCGTCCTCAAGGTTGGGCACCACTCCTGCTCAATAATTCTTGTGATCTTTTCTAGCCGACTTTGTCTTAAATTTGAGGAGCGGTTTGAAGCTTCCGTCATTGCGGGATCTTACTGAAGCTGCCTGGGTAGACACCTGGTGAATCCGACAACACTTTCAGTTGCCTCACGTAATATAAACTTCAACGACTACTATTGGCTGCTGCCTTGTACTTCGTCTCCGACTGAGCAGACTTGTGTTTTCAGTGCCACAGTTGTGCTGGTGTGTTATGACTGCGAAATAAAGGCGTTCGGGATGCCGTCTTGTTAGTTGCTATCCTTCGGCTGAATGATGTATGCAAATAATATTAACGCGCTATCATGGGAACAGTATATGTATTTGCCTGAGCTTTCCTATTCCTAGAGGAGCCCATAATCAGAGACTATATGAACCCGGCCCAGTCACGGGCACTACCACTCTCTCATCCCTTATTAGTCGACCCAAAGCCTCTTCAGTCGTTGACCTACTGAGGAAATCCTGCATGAATTTGAAAGCCTAAGCCAATACACTTCCTGTTTCAGTGATCGCGTGTTCATCTCCTTTGCACTAAAAATTTGCGAGTCGCTTATTCGCCGACACTTGTTAAGGAAATATAGTAGAACTGCCTAACAGTTGACTCATCTTCGGGATATGACGTCAGCATATTGTGGGGTCAAAACGAGTGTTTGAGAAGAGGTAGTATTATTAGTATTAACGCAGTAAGGATGACTTATTTCACCTCCTAACCAGGACAGGACAGGAAGCGCTCACAATAGAGGTGGCCTTTCGTCGAATTCTAGGGGAAATAGGGCCACCTTGAGTACATAGGTGGGACGTTCCTAGTTAGGGGGTCATGCAAGTCATCCTTACTGGTACCTCGACGGATTCTATACGTCAAGCTAGCCAACGCATACGAAAAATCCCCGGTTTCTGGGAGGGTGCAATCGCCTCCTGCAACTAAGGCTTCTAGATGGGCCACTTCGGTGACTGATTTATCATAATAAGGACAACTTAAAGATAATTTCTCACTTCACAATAGAGGGGGAAAGAGATGACGATGACGAATAAGTATTTTTGGAGGAAACAAATAAGAATGCGAAAAAACTCCACTACGACGATGATCATGCATTAAAACGCAGATGTGTGCTTTTCTAAAACCCTCAGTCGAAATGATAGAGAATCACAAGTAGACTGAGAACCTGGAAGAGTGCAGGTTCCTGCGACATCTTTTCCTGCCCAACCGGAATCTGGACAGTTTTTTTCTGCAGAAGACATGAACGCTACGGGTGCGTTTAATATCCAGACCCCCCTCCTCCTATGAGGGAAACATCAGCAGCAAAAAAGAGGGGTGACTTTTATTTTGAAAGTATCTTTCAAAATTTTCAGCAAAACCTGCTCCACGCACTGTAGCCAGAATAGAAATCAAAATATTACGCGAGCATAAATTGGCTTACGGTGACAGCTCAAGTCTCAGTTTTTGTATTCTGGCAATATCTCGTGTCTGAAATGGCAATAAGGAACGCTCATATGCCGATGTACGGCATGAGATGCATTGGAAGCCCCAGTGCATCGGACGGGACGACGTCGCTGCGATTAGATCAGAGTGAAAGGGATGTATAACCTCATCCAAAATTCGATCAGCAAATGGCTGGACCGTTTGGAAACGTCTTTGTTTTACGATATTAACTAAGAAGACACTAGTAGTATGAGGCCGCATGCGGAGAATCTGTCTTAAAATCAGCGTATCTTTTTTATTAGAGCAAGAAAAACAACAGGAGAACAATAAAAAAATGAGAGAGTGAGAATGCAGGCATCTGTAAATCTCCAGATTAGGGGTTTGTCGCAGCGTGATGGAATATGACAACGAGGGGTTTCCTGCATCAAAAGTAAGAAGAGCCGAGTTAGTTGGACAACCTTCAGTGCTGCAAAGTAGCATATTGGCGGCTCTGGAAGGCAGGGGCAGCAACCCTTCAATCAAGCAGAGTAGCATCGGCCGTTGGCGTCAGTTCCGGCTCCAGGTGCATGTGTGCGCCAAAACTGTGTCCGATTGCTGCCATGCGTTGGAGAGAAAAATGCCGATCGGTGTCACGGACTCGGAAAACCGATTGGTGATTTATACGCTGCACAACCGGTCAGCAAGCAAGGAGATTCGGTTAATGATGTCACGCAAAGTAGACAGGTCAACCACCGTTGGATTTAAACGGAGATTCCTTGCCAGCTCACGCGGCCAAAAAAAACTGTCCTCGCACAGAACAATGCCAGAACATACCTATCGCGTTAAATGCCTCAGCTATTGCGATCAGTCAGTTATTGCAGTAGAACTGCCAGCTGATTGGTGACATATTTGTGAACGTTCGAGCATTACTAGGATTTGCCTGGAACGCTACCAGAAATCTGTACATGGCAGTACAGATATATTTGGGCGAATTGAGAGGAAAGCAGCCCAGGAAATAGTCACGTCCTCTAAATCTTATCCGATTTGTTCTACATTCAATCTAAGAGATCGCCGCCATCAGTTTAAGAGTAATGAAGGACCACCGAAGGCCCCGAAATGGGTTCCACATTTTGCTGCTTTTGATCTCCAAGGATGTGCTCAATTATATGTGCAGAAGGACAGGTCTCAAAAACATTGAGCTGTAGCTGAAGGTTTCAGTCAAATGCTCCCCGGAAGGGTCAATGATTTCGAAAACACACTTGGATGGCTCCAGTGATTATTTTCGAAAACGGAGAAGATAACAAACAAGGTCAAAAAGAAGACCCACGGTCCTCACTGCAACGTGCAGTTCAGATCATCAGTGCCCAACCCCATAGGTCTCAGAATGTAATACGATCTTCGGTTGCACTTACCGAGGTAGGATCCCATTAACTCACTTGTGAAAACTGATTTATGTGCAAAACACGTGCACTTAAAAGCGTTGTTCCTGTGAGTGGTTTACGAGGCAAGCAGTGTGCAATAAACATATCTCAGTAGGACAGATTTACTGCCACCGGCTCTTTAAATTGATCCCCACTTCTCCCTCACCCCATTCGTAAGCCGAGCCCTAATCCTACCTTTTGGATGGACTGCAACGGCAGACGTAGCTGAAAGTTTAACACTAAACCACAGCTCCCAGTCTAAAACCACGAAATCAAATCCCAAACCTTAGCTTAATTCCGACACTTAGTCCCGAATATAACCTTAAGATGTGCCCTAACCTAAAATAAGTCACACAGGATCTAGGCATACACGTGATGTGTTATCTCATGAAATCATAAGTCGGAATTCTGAAATCTGGTTTCAGTTATAAACAAAGTATTTAAGTCGATTTTTAAAAGTATCGTACAACATAATCCCAATATAGTTCAGTCACGTCAGGATGCCGGCAGTTAAACAAGCTTCTTTCCGGTCGCTGAAAACGAACTTCTTAATCAGCATGCATCTTTTCTATAAATTTTCTGTGCCCTTATAAACTCAAATATATTTTATAGAAAAAACAGGCATAAAAAATATCCCTTCTTGTACTCATTTGGGAGGAAATTACGTCTTCTTCAGAGGTTAAACTTGAAGAAAGGCTATATTTCGGTTTTAAAAGTTTATAATTATGAGATTTTTGAAGAGGGCGAAAGGCCCATTCATAAAGCATCCTATTATTCGGGTTAGAAATGTGTTTTTAGAGTATAGTATATGGAAAGATCAAATGGCAAACATTTTTTGTTCGGTAATTCATAATCGAGTCACTAAGATTATAAGGAGAATGAACTATATGGTTTGCACTGAAAATTCTGCGAGCCCTATATTACCTATTTTCAATAGCACATATAATTGTAAGGTTTTCCTTAGACGGAAAATATAACCGTGTCGTTGCCAAACCCTTAATGTAGATGCAGCAGCAGGCTGGGCTCAAAATTATTCAGTAATTTAGAAAGCTTTTTTAAAACGAAAGATAGCCTTTTTCAAGTAGAAACTTCGATGAAAACGGCATTTGATACCAAATTAGTATAAGGAAAAAAATAATGTATTTTTTACATAAAATATATTTGGCTTTATAAGGGCACTGGAGAGAAATGGAAAAAAATCATAGGAATTAAGTAAGCATTTTGTTACAGTGCAGTTTTTGAAGGCGATCGGAACTAAGCTAGTTCAAAAGCCGGTATTATGACGTGAATGAAATATCTTTTAAGTATGCTGTACGACAAGGAATATTACAAGTTAAATTAAGTTATCGTTCCTAATCAAAAACACTTCAGAATTTCGAGCTAGCATTTAATGAGTGCACACCTACTGTATTTTAAGCTGTTTGGTGGGACCAAGTTATTCTCACCCATATCTCCTAAAAATGCACGCCAACTATTACGCGGTGAAAGTGGTGTGAATTTGTTACTTAATCGCCAGAAAGACCTAATGAGATATTTTTTGGCACATACGCCTGCCGGCTGACGAACTTGGTCACCAACATTTTCGCTAGCCTGTTTAAAAATTACACGACGCAGTGATGCGCTGATCGTGTACATGAACTGAGAACTAATCCGTGTAGTCGTCTGTCTACCCGGGCTGAACTTCGAAAAGGTGTGAGTGAAAAAAGCACCGACTCGTCAAGCCGCTTACGTCAGAGCCTAGCGCCTGTCAACGTTTCACTCGCGGCGTCGTAGTCGCACGCCCGAGCGTGGCCAACGGAAATAAGACTGCGTGTGCGAAGGAGAGAGTGATGACACATCAGCTATACGCGCATATTTAACGCGGGCATTTGCCATGCTAGCCCGTCTACACTTACTTTGCTCGCTTACGCCTCACTGGCTGAATGTCCAATAGGTAGTTAATGTTTGAGGTCTCAGGGCAAACTGCCTCCTCGTGGCAGAGCTGACGTGTCGCCTTTGTCGTGGCCATTCACCGGGGCATCAAGGTCACCATCTCAGCGCGTCGGTCAAGGGCGGCAGATGATTGGTCACTTTCGTTTGCTGATTCGACTGCAGCCTACGAGATACGGAAACACGCTGCATTAGTTCGGTATCTGGCAGGGAACCTGTAGTAGTACACTTTAACAGGGTTGCTAGCTCCCCTGAACCAACTTACCGATTTACTTTCTGTCAATATGCGTCTGCAGCCAGGCCGGTAAACTGCTCGTCTTGCCAATAGCAAGTACAAGTGTCGTTCGTTGATTGGTCTATGTTTTAAGACTACGAGTTTGGCGAACGTACGCTTTCGATTAGTAATAATCATGCCTTAACAATAATATAAGGGAGGGTATAGTAACAAAATTTTAAACATCCAATAAGCAGTAAATATGGGGGAGAGGGTTGAGGGAGTTCAGAGGTCGGGGGTTCTAGTCTAGTCCTATAGGAGCGAAGGATGAGGAAGGGATGGGGGAAGGTGTACGGCAGGGGCCGGCAAACTTTTCGGATTACTAGGCCATTTCAGGAGGTCAAGAAGGCACACTAGGCCAGAAGAAAAAAGGTGTCCAAGGAAACGTTTATTATTCAAAAACTACAGTACGATCAATGGGAAACATAAGGTTGCATGCTCTTAGAGACTGATACAATATCAGGTTCTAGTTATGAGGAGTTCAGCAACAGAGTCATTAAGGCGATTATCAGTGAGCTGAGAGCGCAGTTTATTCTTACAAAACTTCATTTTGGAGAACAGCTGCTTGCACTAATAAGGGCTGCCAAACATTGCGATCACACGCTTGGCACGGGCTAACAGCATTGGAAACTGAGCATGTGGCAGCTGACGGTAGAGGTCAATGAAAGTAGTGCTAGAAGTAAACTTGGAAAAGAGAACGTCCAATGCCTGTAGCTCAATAAACTCCAATTTCACATCAGAGGGGGTATCGCCATAGTGAAAGTCAAAAGGAGTGCTGACAATCTTAAACTCTTGCGAATGAGAACGAGACCAGAGAATTAACTTGTTTACAACATAACCTTTATCATCCCTCCCCGGTCAGGCGCTTCTGTTTAATACAAGCACCTGACATCACGAGCCACAGCTTGAGCTGCAACCAGCAGTAATGAAGGGGAACAAAACCGCGGCAATTCAATTAGGCCGGATCGAACAATAATTAACTATAGGGGCGTTAGGCTGGACTGGAATGCTAGCTAGGCCGTATCTGGCCTAAAGACCGGAGTTTGCCGACCTCTGGTGTACGGTCTATATTTGACACGGCCTAGATGCATTTCTAGCCCACGCCACTAGTCGGGTTGAGTCTAACCCTAATTTTCGATGAAAACAAATTAGTGAGTGTCGCTAGCAGTTAACATTAACAAATCGATCAGTTAGTTGACGGAGCTGAGCTGGTAATTGGTACTTGAGGCCTTTCAGCACGGTCATTCTCCCACTGTAATTACTGGAAGTATAGGTGATGATCATGTTCAAACAAGCATGATCCTTTTGAAATACGAATGTTACCATATCCCCGGCACTAAGAGATGGCATGTCAAAGACAGAACTTCCAAACAGCAATTGAGTTCATGCAGCATATGATTTAAATCCTATTCTTGACCTCTCTGTATCCCCACAAGCTAGAGTAAACGCAACCGACATGGGAATTATTACATTCTTAACACAGTTAATGTTCTTTCAGGTCACCTCGGATCCTCTGGTGACAATAACCTCGCTGCCGCTACCGGTGATGACTACCAAGGATGCCGTGCCACGCCCTCGATTGAATCTCCTAGTTGATGACACGCTTGGAAATCCCCTATGAGCTCAGCGCGTTTATGGTGGCAGGATAGCTAATACAGGAACTAGAAGATGATGTTACTCTCCACTGTGGCCTACCTTAATACTAAAAAAGATGCTGGACGACGTTTCAGTAAATAGCATAGCCACATGATGCGCTGCGTACCATCGGGGTCGATAATGAGTCCGAAAGGCCAAACCAGGAGAAGGTAATATATGAGAGCCGTTAGAACCGTTTGAAAAAGTTCCAATAGTTATCCACTCTATAAGCATTGAGCTGCTATTGATTTCATTAAACAGGGAAGTGGTCGAAAAATATCGACCCTACTCTACTTTCTAGGAACTGGGCATAGATCGCCGTCATTGCACAGACCACCCTATTTGCTTTGAGACTCAAATGATTTGATGTCGCTAAAGTTCATCGTCAATGCTCCTGCTGCGAAAAAAACCTTACCTTATCCCCGTTTCCCTGATCTGTAGTCGCTCAAGTGACTTCAGCCCGGACATACGTGCGCCCATAAAGTCACAGTTGTTCATTCTCCATTTACACGTAACTGCTCCTGGTTAATGCAACACGCACGACAGTTCGACGGTCGTTATCGACGAGGCCCACAGTTTACCCAACTGCAGGATGGGTGCAGAGCCGGTGACTTGTGTCTGAATTAGTTTAGAGGGATGGTAGACTTTCGAAGCATCAACCGCATCCTCTCTTCCCTCATCCACCTGGGCCCGGTGTCATGACAGTGTCATAGAAACTGGAGGAGGGATCGTAAGCATGTGGCTGGCACGACATGAACCTGCGCCTGGGTATGCCACCACCTCTCCTCCCCATGTGTGGCATTTCCAATAACGCTTGTCGTGCCCTGATCTGGCCTTCGTGTTGGTCCAGCACACCTACCGCGCGATTCGTTGTCGGGACCATAACACGACACGACAGTTCGACCGTCGTAGTCCGACGATGTCCACCGTATGCTCATGGGAAAGTTGAGCAGGGACGGTGACTTGCGCGTGATTTAGTTTAAAGTGATAGTAGACTTGCGCTGCATCTACCGCACTCTCTCCTCCTCTCCCACCTGAGCCCGGTGTCAAGACAGAGTCAAGAAGATCAGAGATGGGAGAGGGTGTAGGTGGCTGGCACGGCTGGGTCCCCTAAGTCCTAGCCGCCCCTATGCGTGCCACCACACCTTTATGTTCGGCATTTGTTATGGGAGCGCAACCCGAATAACGCATGCCGTGCCCTAATGTGGCCCCCGTGTTGGTCCAACGCATCTACCACGTGGCCCGTTTAGGGGGCACATAACACGACACAGACCGATAGACACAATCAATCTCGACTTTGTCTGGTAAATTTAACTCGTGTGGTTTATATTTACCTCTGTAATCTCTGGCTTTGGCGTGATTTCTCCTTGTATCTGTAGCGTGGGTATCGTTCAGTATCATTTTGGTGTTTTGGTTGATGAGGTCGCACTGGTTGCAGATCGGTTAGGGATTTATCGTTAGCATATTTCACGTCTTAAGTCATGTACTGTACATATGTCCCGAACTGCTTCGTGGACCGAAGACATATGGAGGTACAATGGTCGACAGCTCAAAGATTCCTAAATCAGATGGCCGGGGAGACAGTTGGATGGACAAGCCTTTACTGTGGAGAGAGTTTACACGCATCACCGCAATCGGTTGTGGTTGGCGTCCTCATCAGTCAAGTGAAATCCGAAGTGCATCTGTCTTAGCTTCGTCTGATTGTGGCCAATAGGTGAAGAGAGAAATAGCGATCGATATCAGAGGTTGTCACGCGAGCGTGACACGAGCGTCACACGTGCTTCACACGTGAAAGCGAAAATGAGTCAGCAGCAGCAATGACGACCTCGACAGCGGAAAGATACAGGTACATGCGGTCTAAGGACATGCATAGACTCGAATTCTTCGAAGAAGCATCGAAGAATGGTTACAACTGTAAACTGAACCGGACAAAAGTTCGCTACCTGAGGTTTTGCGCACACACAGCATTCTTCTGAGTCGAGCTTAGCTGAAAACGATAGCTGAGCACTGGAAAAGAGAAGGGAGACTGAAAAGGGCATTTCTGATAGCATTATTGTCGTCAGCCAGCCATACTCCCAACCCTAACCCGAGAAAAACCACGTTGTGGCAGTGGACTTCGTTAACCATTGGACTAAACGCTGAGGAGCAAGGCTGGACTAAGATTAAGGATATAAGGACCAGCAATTTCCCTGTAAAAGATTCTCTCCTTTCAAGGGCAAAAATGCGCGAATTCAACCCGTAATTAGGTCAAAACATGGACAGTCAGTGATTCACCAAGGTTGCCAGTTGCTGGGGCACATTCCCCACGCAAACGTCAAGGCCCCATCTGCTAACAGTTGATTGCTTGACCACGTAATATACGGTGGTGGTGAACTCGGCTCGGGTTTGGAGAACCCAAACACCCTCTAGAATACCGTTTAGTAAAAAAGATTTGTAGTGGGAATATTATACAGTCAGGCAGTTTTTCACTAAAATATGCGCTGCGGCATATTACAGGTCAGACCCGACCCTTAGCTTTCTTCTCCCGAAAGATAACACCTCCTGAATCGGGCTATAGCACATTTGAGCGGGAGCAGCTTGCCGTTACCTCGTCGTAAAACATTGCCAACACTTCCTGTAAGGTATAGACTTCACCACCTTCACGGTTGACAAGCCCCTCTCCTTCGCTCTAAAGTCAAATTCCGGCAAGCTAAACTCCGAGAAGATTCGTCGACTGGACTATATCTAACAGTTCACTTCAGACCTCCGCAAATCGACGGATAACGAAATTAGGTTGCTGATGCTCTGTCCAAAGCCTCTATTGCAACTTACTCAAGGGATCGACCGCGCTGACGTGGCTGCTGAACAACGCCATGTTGTTTCGCCCTGTAACCCTGTTGTTCGCTCCCGCGATGAGCGCCACTGCTGCTGACTCATCTTGCCTTCGTCAGCCAAATCTTACGTATTCGCGTGTAATAACCACTGCCCATGGCATGACTTGATCTCAGGCTTGCGACGCCGTGAAGAAGATCGATATTATCCTCTTTATCGATTGGCTGCAGCCGTACACACTTAGCAGTTAGGCGAGCAATAATACCGGCGGGCATGGCTGAAGAGACCACTTACGGCAACTGCGTTCAGAGCCCCTTGTAGGCTCTCTTTGTCTCAGTAAAACATTGTCCTACCTAATCACTCTTCCCTGACTTCTGAGTTTGGAAACATTCGTGTTGTCGACAACCCATTTCTCCACTGCCACAGGCCGAATACTGAAGGTCCAAGCACAACTTCCATGTCCCGACGAACTGTTTCGAGCCAGGTTTTGAGCTGATCCCCTCGTCGACGCCTCCGATTGGGTAGTGGTGCCAGATCGAGAGCCGTAACGTTGAGCTCGTGAGGTGGGTGACGAGCTGACAGGCATCCGTTCCGAGAGGTGTCTTCTCCTGGGCAGGGATGCAGCTTCGAAAAGACTTTAGTCTTCCCAGCGTTTATGGATAAACTGACCGATTTAGCAACCTTATTCACTCGTGACACCATAGACTGCAGACCACCAAAGTTTGAAGCTAGTAAGGTGATATCATCCGCGTAGTAAAGATAAGTCAGTCGGCGTCCGGGTGCAAGCCCAATGCCGTTCACTTCATCTAGGAGCATTCCAAAGAATCCGGTCAATAGCATAGTTAAACAGAATAGACGACACGATACAACCTTGTTGAACGCCAGAACGAATACCGAATGGTTGTTACATATTGTTATGGACCAAAACTCGCGCCTTGCTCATTGCGATGATTTTTGGTTTTTACACCATCTAGTGTCATTATCCGCCATAAAGATTCGCGATGGACGGAATCGAATGCGGGGGCAAAGTCAACAAAGCAGACGGCCATCGGTTGTTGGTAGCTATGGCGGAATTCAAGGATGTTCCTCTGTGTTACTACCTGGTCTGTCAATCCAGCCACAGCACCGAACCCGGCTTGGTCGGGCCTCGCCCTAGAGTCGCGCACAGCAGGGAATCGCCTGAGAAGGACAATAGTGAAGATTTTAGCAGGAACGCCGATAAGTTTTCACATCTTTTTTTTGCCTCCGTTCTTGTGGACAGGCACAAGGATACCTGAGCTCCAGTCATCAGGAACAACCTCGTCCCTCGCCGCTTGTACAATCAATTAATGGAGCCAGGGCGTCAGTGTGTCAACACAAGACTTGTAGATTTCCGAGGGTATACCGTCCTCTCCAGGTGCCATGTTGTTGCGCAAAGTTCTCATGACATCAGTGACTTCTCCTTCATAATGTGGGTCACGTGACACTGCATTGGCAGGAGAGGGATGAGACTCCGTTGCAAATGGGAGTGAGAGGGGGGGGGCGTTGGGTTCGGTATCGAAATTAAGGAGGAACCCGAAGTGCTCACGCCAGCGCTCGACCTTGGCCGATCTGTCAGCCATAAAGCCGCCATTAACGTCACGAATAGTCACTTAGTGTAGTGGGCTTACCACTAACTTGGTGGTTAATTGTATAAGTTTTCGAGTGTCACAAACGTTTGAGGCCTGTTCTATGGCGGTCGCTAGTTCAGCCCAATATTTCATCCGGGCTTCCCTAATCGATTTTGCCGTCATATTTCGGAGTTGATGGAAGGAAGCATTGTTGTGGGACCTGGATCGAGCCGTCTGAGCAGACAACTACAGGGTTCTTCCACTGATCCAGTCACTGCGGCGTCACAGGGTATATCTAAGCATTTTATCAGCCTCCCGATTAACTGATTGTTCACAGTGATGACCGCTTGCTACGGCCTTCTCCGTCTGCTCGGATCGTAAAACAGGACTTGATTTATCTTCTCAGGGCCGGATGTTTGCAATATCAAGGCGTCTCGCACGTGGCATTTTGGGTGCAGATGAGAGGTGAACTTTCAAACTTGTACGAACGAGAATATGGGCGTTACCAGTTTCAAAACCGCACATCGATCTAATATAATGAAACCAGCTGCGGAACCTCGAGGTGACTAGAATTTAGTCGATCTGTCTGGACGGTAATTCCCTATGTACGAATTACCCGTATCCGATACTGCCTCTGATGATGGGTTCGAGTTGAATTCTGAAACTTCAGACGAATAAAGCTCTTGCGGCAGCGATCACATCTACTTCTTCTCGGTCATATGAACATCGTTTGAATACCAGGTCAGCAGATGTTTGTTGTGATGCTGGAAGCACGTGTTCCTGACAAACAGTATGTTTTGATTAGCAAAGTTCAACAGTCTCTCACCAATTTGACATCGAGAAGCAAGTCCAAAACGGCCAACAAAATTACTGTTGGAGTCACCACTTCCAGTCCGGTCTTTCCAGACCCCGGCAACAATCAGCATATTGCGGTGAGGAAGTCTTTCAACTAACGCTTGCAACTGCGAGTAAAACATCTCTTTGTCGCGCTTTTCGGCAGCGGAATTCGGTGCATATAAGAAGACGATTGAGATGTTTGGTAAGTGACCCTTCAGTCGCACGTAGGTCATCCGTTCATTGACCGGTTCCCAAGCAAGAAGTGCACTGTTCAATTGTTGTGAGAAGGCGATCGTCGCACCACGTCTACCAGAGGAGACGCGTGGGTACCCTGTGTTACGGGGTGGAGTGTGATTTGGCTCCCGGGATCTTTATTTCCCTGAATTCGGATTTCTGACAGGCAGCAGGCATCTACTTTGTACTGGTAAAGGCTACGCGCCGTCAGACTTTGGGTACCCGGATGCAGGAATCTTCGCACATTCCAGCACCCAATAGCAGGGGTCCGATTCCGATTGAGTAATCCAGCTCGCATACTAATGTTCTGCACCACTGGACTAGGATTGCAAGGTGCGTCGGTTCCCACGGATGCCGTAGCATAGATCGTAGTACTGTAATCGGACATAGTTTCATGAACTTTATTGGGAAGTGGGAGTACGGGCGGGTCCCCAACAGCCACTCGGATTGTTTTTTTGAGGTTGACGGTTAACGGCCACCATTTCGCGGTGCCATCATCTGGCTCTGCGGCTCTTTATAAGGCTGTTGGCATGCCTGATCTCAGCCCGTCCGCCCCTTAGAAGGACTGTCGGTGCTGACCCGAGACAGCTTATTCGCCAGCTAGCCTTCACTGAGGGCCTTTCCACTATCCGCCACCTGTGGACGCGCCGGGTAGCTAGTAGCTAGGCTAGCGGGCAACCCATCTTCCTGAAGGCCTATTCTATTGACTTTGTTGCTTGCATTCGCAGATGGGCAGGAGCAAACAAGCGTCTGGCTACAACTATCCGCTTGTCTTGTCTTTTATCAAATTCGGGGTATCCCTTACGTTAAACGTCACCCCACGCGCTTTTGCCAAGTCTGGTTGGCAGTTAACTTTAACTTTTCCTCTGCCGTCCACAATGCTCATTCGTCAGCAGGGGACGCTGGTTGGCTCACAACAGATTCAAGGCGCTTGCAGTCAATTTCAATTTGTCCGGAAGTCCACGTGTAGTCGTAATCTTCCTCGCACGCATTTTCATTCTGTCAGACGTCTCTTTTCATTTGGAGATTTTCATAACAGTACAAAAGAAACCGTCGCAGATGAGATAAGATTCGCCAGCCCAAACATTTCGGTGCTAGACTTCCTGTTTTAGGGGACACGACTGTACGTCGTCAACCTGTCTTTGACGTTTAGGAGCGGTTGTTTGGCCACTCCTACCGTGCAAGTCTATGGGGGTACTAGGAAGATGTCATCGCTTACAATGGTCGAACTGACAGCATGCAAATACTTGCTTGAGCTATTTGACCATAGCTTAAAACTTATGCTATCCAATAGGGCAAAAACGAAATTTATACAATGTGTCAACAACTGAAATGATCCGAAAAGGTTCACCTGAAAATAACGGTGTCGGAAATTTTTTCCGCAAGTTTTGCTCTTTCGCCAGATCAAACACAGTGCTTCGTAAAGGTAAGTAGTTAGGACGGATGAGTCAGTTGGCTTTGCAGGATTTTCCATCTCCAGTACAGCTAGTTAACAAAAGCATGAGGTAGGCCTGCCGGCTGCGGTTTAGTCACTGTTGTTGGCATCTCCTTTCACTTGGCCGAGTACCATACTGGTCCGGGAACCTCGAAAGCAGAGACATTGTGCCAACGACCACATCGTGCCATTCATTTTACTCTTTGTACTTCCTAAGTGTCCCTATGCGACCGACCGCACCCTCTGTCCCCTATCCCCTCCCCCTCATTCCTTTCTGAGGCACTGGACCACATAGGCCCAGGCAAGGGGGGTAGCGGTTCGACTGTCGCGAGTGATGCGACTGTGTACCCTTCGGATTGGTGGGCGCAGCACCAGTGACTTGCGGGCGAGACAGAATTTCGCAGCATCAGCTGCAAGTGCTCCTCCCTCACCCACCAGGCTACGATGGCAAGTCGACCAGGGTTGGGCGCGCACGCAGTGACTGACAGGCCGTCTACGCGTACTACACACGACCGAGTCCCCAAATAGTGTACCCGATTTCCGCAGAAGAGGGTGGTGGTGGTGTCAGCATTTACTCTTGAAATACTGAACGGTTGAACCGAAATTTTAAGAAGTTATGTTGCGTAGTAAAGCCTCAAGTCACACTATTTACAAGCACCCTAACTGGTACCGTACTCCGCGTCCGTCGGCCTTGAGTTTGGCCAGACAGTTTTTGTCGTTAGAACAAAATGCTCAAAGTTCTTTGTTTCTATATGCTTGCGTCGTCTGCTTCCCAGGACAGCAGAAGTCATGGGTGCAGAGTTAACCGGCTAGCCTTTATCGCCCGAGGGAGGCTGGGAGCAAGCCACAAGCAGAAGGCTTGTCCAAAGTCTATAGCTGGATGCTCCTGGCTAGTGTTATCCGCAGGGATAGTTTTAGCCGCTCGCTTCAGGGTCAAGTTACTCGATAGCCTCAGGAACTCGACGATGAAGCGAGTAATCTTGACGACTAGAACACATGCTGTGTGTTCGAGCGCAAGTGCTGGCGCCTGTCAGACAGGCGATAAAGTCTGAGCGCTTCCTATGTGATCGATAGTTTGCTATTTTAGTCTTATCGACTCCAAAGTTATTTTCCATAAACGGAGGGTGCTTTCGTAGAAGAAACGAAGGGGAACAAAACACGGATCACGCGTGAGAAGCAGCCATTACACCAAGCCTCACCTCTGGTATGCCTGTCCCTGTCTCGTCACTTCTTACGGGATGAGAGCAGAAAGGAGGACTGACCAACCAACCCTTACTGTTTAACGTTTCTTGTGCTTACTGGACTGAGAGCTAGGCTGTTGCGTATCTCCATTAACGTGCACTAAAGGCGACTTTTATTGCATGAGTTAAGCATGCTTCTCGTCATGACATGGAGCTCAGGACGGTGAGGGAGGAGAGAGTGTGGTAGATGCACTGCAAGTCTTTTATTACTATGCACTACTCCACGTTCAAGTTACCGTTTCCAGCCCACCCTATCTTGGGGCATACGGTGGACCTTGTCGTCACTCACGACGGTCGAACTGTCGACAGGTGTTCGCTCGGTGATGGTTGTTTCCCTATCATCTAAACAGCACTTCTCTCCCAGAAGTAGCGACTATCCTTTTCAAATCTGAAGGATGAATTTAACGTGTCCGTTTTTCAGTTCAAAAATAAGCACCTGTGCATTCGAAAGCATTTGCTTACATAAAGACGTTTGGTGCTGATTCACGTGGCGTTTTATTCCCCGTATCGACCCTTCAAAGGCCACCGGCAAGCACAAGTGATTCGCCTAGTGGACAGTGTGATATCACTTGTATCGACACCGGCACAACCGTTGTGAACAAGGACGTTCACCGTCCGCCCCAGTGGAGTGATCACGGCACTGCTGACTTGCGCGCGAGGCGGACTTGTACAGCTTCTAATGCAACCGATCTTCCGTCACACACACTTTGCTCCAGTTGCGAGATAATTTCCAGACGACCAAAGATGGGCGCGATCGCAGCAGTTGACAGATCTAAGCAGCCCGCTTACGCGTGTAACCCACGACCCACTTCCCATTACACATATCCGGTTTTTGAAAGTGTGGCTCAGATCTCACATGAGTGAGACTACCATAAAGGTTAAATTTAGAAAAACCTGGTGCAGTCTAACTCTCAGAACTAGGAAGAGCCGAGTTATCTGTAGTGACACAACGGTATGCGTATGTTGAACGCTGAACCTCTCCCATCTACATGTACGTGCACATCAGTGGATGTTTGCTCCTATAAAATCCTGACTGTCCACATCGGCCAATCGTCTTCAAGGATGACTCAAACTTGACCTCGCTGGATGCCCCATGACGACCGCACGGTCTCATACACTTGGGACGTCGCAGGCGCGGCGGCTGGACGTGCCCTCGTCCGGCAGCCAACTTCATCCAACCCCTTCCGCGATAGTTATGTACAGAATAAACTATCCTCCCAACTGGTGTCCAACTTCTTATCTCTTTCTACGAAACCGGGCCAAAAGGTCGTTGCGGCCAGTCCCCCCCCCCCGCCCCTATCAATGTAGCCTGCTGAGATAATCTATGAGTTAGCAATCTTCCAATCCAGGACTCTTAGCGCGCCACATATATATTGTACTGAGGAATATGCCGGTATACCATGACGATGCATGGTGGGACATTGAAATATGACCCTCCCCTGCGGTAATACAGGTGGTCTTTCGCAAAATTCACGGGAGAGTAGATATTTACTTGTCATAACCCCAACCTTACCACTAAACCTAACAATATGCCTAATCCTAACCTTAAAAATAATCCTACTCTCCATGGAAATTTGTACAATGCCACCGCAATAGAGAGTGCGGGGTTCCTATTCCCGTGCCTTACCGGATAGACTCCATAGTGTCGGCGGGCGGACAGAATGGGATCCAGTGCGATCCTAACCACATCAGTGAGTGTCATGCACTTGTTTGACTCAAATATATATATATATGAGAAGAAGAGGCGATCACGGGAACCATGGTTTTATTGTCCTGACGTTTCAAAATCAAACAAGATTTCATCGTCGGAGGTAAATATTGTACCGCGTCTCACAGGATTTATAGGTGGTAACATTTCGGCTAGTACGGGATTACTAAGGTTTTTGAATTTGCGTAGAGGAGGGGCCGGGTTGGGGGTGGAGATCCTCAGTCATCATGCTGCTTGATTAGCATGGTGGTGTTTAATTCTTGGCGATCATCCTTTGCCTGTTCACTGTTCACCCAGTCCACCACGGACTCAGTGAACGAGCAAGGATGATCGCCAGAATGAAACACACCATGCATGCAACATGACTGAGGATCTCCACCCCGCAACCCGGCCCCTCCTCTACGCAAATTCAAAACCTTAGTAATCCCGTACTAACCGAAAAAGTTACCACCATAAATCCCTGTGAGACGCGGTACAATATTTACCTCCGACGATGAAATCTTGTTTGATTTTGAAACGTCAGACAATAAAACCATGGTTCCCGTGATCGCTCTCTTCTTCTCATATATATATATATATATATATATATATATATATATATATATATATATATATATATATCCCATGCACTGGTTGACCATCAAAGCCTGCCAACGGATGGGCGATTAAGTTGGGCGCGGTGCCTTAGGCTACACAAAGGCCTACAGCACAGTACACGCAATTAAGACAGTATAAATGGCCTTACACGAATTCAGCGCAGCCCAAAAAACGCATGCCTCGACAAAATTTCCTTACACAAACGCGCGTCGTCGAAAACGAATGTAAAGAATCCCTCCCCCTTCCCGCGAATATCACTCCAGCGATAGCCCAATATGTGAACGGCACAGGACACGACAACATGGCAGATTCCTCTCCTGCCTATCGACTGGAACGGCCACAGCGAATGTCTGGCTGCCAAACACGTTTTCTGTACCGACAAGGGAAAAAAATGACATTAACTTCTTCTGACTTGGCGCGCAGCTGGGTTTTTTTAAACTGCCTCGTCTTCAAGGAAACTCGCGCTGTTTAGTACCTCATCCTACTGTTGATGTGTCCACTCTGTTATCGTTTCTTCCGAACATCTATATTTTCTTCGAAGATTTAGACAGAGCTTTTGCTTCTTTCTCTTAGGCATATTCTGTCTGTGTTTTCAGCAGCACAGGTGATTTTTTTCCAATGCGATAACCGCTTGTTTTGTTATCACCGCAAGTGCGCAATCATTTGTGCACTCAGTTTCACGTTTCTTGGACTCAGAAAAATGCTACGAGGCTAGGCCACTGTCCGAACTACATAAATCAGGTTGTTGCTGAGGGTTCTGAATTAAATAAAAATGTTGAGACAGTCACTTCAGCCTTATCAACATACTCCAAGTCACACTGCTCAACTTCATGCAGCCATAGGACGACAACTTTTGAGGCTAAAATGAGCACGCTTCAGAAGGTTGTAGAGCAGCGGGAAGAAGCTGCTTTGATGGAATGATACCAGCTTGTACCTCGTAAGCACTTACTGAAGATCCCGTACACCCGAACGAAGGACCGATAGGAGTTGTGGGCTATTCCTGCACAGGGTTCTTACCGTAAACAGTTCTGAAACTCAACAGGTCGTCCTTTAGAGCTGTCCGAGACCAAGGTCTGAGATAAGACTACTGATACTAAACGAACTCACTGTATAAATAAGGCAGGATGTTACGCCTCATGCTAGTCTGACCGAGAAAAAACTGACAACAGCAACAGGTAACAAACTACATCAACCTAGAAGACGCAAATGTACTGCAGGATGATCAATTACAAATTCTGAGGGCTAGGGGTAATCCAAGTGCCCCTGCAGTTGCTTCCCTGACCCCAAATTGTCCAACACCACCCATGGAACTGCACCTTCGTCCTGGGTGTAAACCCGCTAATGCACTCCAGTACCAGGCCATAGCCAGTTCCCAAGCATCTACGCTAACACATGCAGTCCTTGAAGTAAGTTACCAGAACTTAAGGAGCTCATGTGAGCTCACACATAATGAGCATCACAGAAAGGGGGCATATACTGTCACGGTAGCTTAAGTAATAGGCAGAACCTAGCCACTATGATCTTCAGACTCAGTCCCAAATAGAAGAAGGAGAAGCTGAAACCAACAGAGAGAGAGAGAGAGCATTGCATTTTTTAAAGAACGAATGGAAAATAGATTGGAGCAAGTGTGAAGCCGGACGAGAGTCACGGGCTCGGCGACGCCAGAGCAGGTGTCCCAGTACCACAGAGGCAGGCGTCAGAACGCCTTGAACGAGGGCATGTCTAGGGCGGCCCAGAAGTTGATTGAAAAGTTTTGATAGTTATGATTGGCAGAGAATCAGACTACTATTGGTAAACGCGTGTAAGTACGTGCGAAATGCAGTGTTCAGCAGGCACCCGGAGTGGGGTTTCTGCATTATGAGTCGAATACTGTTTTACTCTTCTTGGTGGCCTTTACTTTTACCGAAAGACCGATCAGGTAACCAAGCCCTTGACCTCCTCGCTCTTATCGTTGGTTCACAAAAAAATCGGCCAGATGACATTAGCCAATTCACATGCAAAGTTTATGGTAAAAAACTTCCCCGATTACTTTTAAGCCACATTACTAGAACAATGATCGTCGGCAATTTAAATGTGTCGCGTTCTACCTGTGTAAATGATTCAGTTACCGGTAACGAGGAGTCTTTTGACTCTACACTTCTTTCTTTCCTCAGGCGACTTTTTCTAACCAACGCAAACACCAAACACCGCTGTGTTTACACTGGGTCTTCCAGTCAATGCACACTGCTCATAAAAAGCACAAAATTCTATGAAGTTAAAAAAAGGATCCCATAGTCATTCCCTATGTTCTAAATACGGACTTTTAGAAACGGCGCGCAGATCAAAAGGACTCCAGGGAGTTCCACTATGTACGTTTTATTGACGGAACTGGTCCGATAAAAGCTAGAAAACACAATCTTCTTCCAAATTGAGCCGGTCTTTTGGTGCCATTACGCTGACGATACGTTTGCTCTCACCAGGAAAAACACGCTTCAAGACTTCCATTACTTGGCCAATGGGCTCTTCCCGGACCTAAAATTAATGAGGGAAGAAGAACAAGAGCAGCAGTCGCCTTTCCAAGATATCCTCATAAGCGAAATCCCAACGATGAAATTGAGACGACGATTTACAGGAAGATAACGAACACCTATCAACTTCTCTGCTTTCACAGCAAACATTTAGTGGCTCACAAAAGAAGCTGTGGAAAACGCTCTTCAAACGGATTCAGACTCATTGCAGCAGACCGGAGAAAAAAGGACTCGATGCCCTATATCTACGCTACCAATTTATGCGGAGTGGCTATCCAAAGGCCGATGCTTACGTGTTCGGCTTCCGAGGGCCCAAATAGAGACACCAACAAGGATATGGCACGCCCTGCTGTAAATCAGAGACGCCTCAGAAGTGATTGAGCGCCTTGTTTCCGGACTAGGCGTTGGAATTGCACCCCGACCCAAAGCTACCATGCGCAGCAGGGTGATACAAATCAAAGACCGACTAAATTCCAAAGAGCAATATGGGGTAGTGTATCGCATCCTATGCCCAAACTGTCCTTGTAACTAAACAAGGCAGAGAGAACGCTTAATCGGATCGCGCATATGTGAACATAAGCAGACTGTGCGACGGGGCAACGAGTTATCGCAAGTTGCTGCCCGGACCTACGAAACGGCCATTAGTGCAGCTTCGCAGCCATCAAGAGAATCGCCCACGCACGAAACAAGACGAGCCGAGAATTGATTGAAGCCTGGTCCACGGATGAGAACTCAATCAATCGATGGATCGATTTGGCGCCGACGTAGAGAGCCCTGTGCAGTCACCGACAGACTTGCGTCATTAATCATTGATTGACGTGCACTCGCTATAACTGACGTTTTTGTTGCTGCTGCTAGCTCGGATAAGGAACTCCTACAAGGGTTCGAGAGCTCAGAATAATAAGCAAACTGATTCGGTGCTCGACTGGCCTTCTTCTTCACTCAAAATACATGCTCCTTAAGTAGGCATTCTAATAGACATTTAATAGAAGGGCACAGAAGCGCCGCCATCCTGAAGTGCCTGAAATATCGTAATATTATTCTCCAAGATTAGAAATATTACAATCCCAAATTTAAGTAATTCTTCCTAATCTAAAACGCATTTCAGAATTTTGTCTGGCATTTCAAGAGATCAGTCAGTGACTTCATAAACTATTCTGAAGGAGAGTGAAGTTGCGTATGCACTAATGAGATGGCAGTTCGACCGTCGATTTCGACGAGGTCCACCGTATGCTCCACACCAGGTGGTGCAGGGACGGTGACTTGCGCGTGAATTAGTTTTAAGTGATAGTAGCCTTGCGCTGCAGCTACCGCATCTCTCCTCCTCCCCACCTGAGCCCGGTGTCAAGACAGAATCAAGAAGACCGGAGTGGGAGGGGCGCGGGTAGCTGGCGCGGCCGGAGCCGCCCCTGGGCGTACCACACCTGGCTCGGATCCCACGGAGTGGGAGTGCCATAAAGGCCACATTAAGAAGGAGCCATTGCAACCTGACTCTCAGTAGGCCAGTCAGCCACTCCACATACAAAACACACATTGGGCTGACCACGCGGTCCGAGTTATCCCGTCAGTTGGCAACCTTCCAAGCCACGGCTTTTAGCGCACCGTGATAGTTTCAAGCGCATCAGATTGTTTATAGTGAGGAAAATACGCTGAGCTCTCGACCTCACTCTCTCCCCACCCCACAATCAGACCACTGTCCGAGCCGGTCAGTTGTATGATGCGGAAGCAGGCGCAGCTGCTGAGTGACCTCGTCTACGTGTACTACGTACACGACCTGGCCCAAAACACAAGCACCAGGATTTCACACAACAGGGGGTTGAACGGCTTACATCTCACATGTGTGTCAGGAGCCATCGCAGCCTGACTCTCAGACCACCAGTCAGCCACTCCACACAACACACATTGGACTAACTGCGAGGTCTGAGTGTAATTGTCAGTTGGCAACCTTCCAACCGCGGCACACAACGTTACCACACTCTCTTCATCTCCCCACCTGAGCCGGTCTCCTTGACACAATCAAGACCATTGCAACCTGACCTCTCCAAGGGTTATTTACGCATGCAATGGGGTAAGGAGATAGTCATTGCACGCATGAGCGCAGTAAGGTTCATCTGGAAAACAGGGTAGTCCGACTGAGCTCCTTTCTTTCTAACGTTGTATTAAGTGCCCCAGTACTTCGTTTGGGTGGACTATTTTCGCAGATCCTTTAAGGAAGGTGCCCTACTACTTAAGCTTCCACGAGTTCGTAATAATTTAAAATCTGCAAGCGTCGGCGTCTATGAGGCCCTAGTTCGACTTCGGTTTTAGGAAGCTTTGCTGATCCCCCACCCCAGCCCTTGATTTACTTTCTCCATAATTTTTACGGTCTTTCAGCTTTTCCAGATGATCTGGCTAAAACCTTTCGCATCTTGACAGTCGAATCTACCTCAGAACCAGTCATTAAGTCTTGACAAAGCGATCGCGTCTACTTCTTCTCAATTACTTCATGGGACTCGCAGTTTCGCTTGTATCTTCAGTATCCCCACTAATCTACTGCGAAGCTTCCTGAACACGCCTGGTGAAGGGTTTGTGCTCTAATTATTGCTCACCCTGTGTCTAAGTTTAAACAGTTTACAACCCCTGGCGTATGTTTACTGGACAAGTCCGACCACGTTGTCTGACTAGATAAAAATGAGAGAGCTACACTTTATTTTGAAAGTACAATTTCAAAAATTTCAGCAAATTGGTCCTCCATTCACCGTGAAGAATCGTCCTTGAATGCGTCTCGAAATATCGATCAATTTGGCCTTCCTTCAAAATGGTGCCAGCGTCGTGCGCTGATGACCTCATTTTTGTTGTTCGAATAAACAAATAGTGTTAAAATTAAAGTATATAATGGGTGAAATGGGCCAATCGACGTATATATAAGAGGATTCACATGCGAATGGAGAGCAGAAAAGCTGGCAGTTCAATTTCAAAAGCCCGCCAAAAATAGGGTTATCTGAAGTTGACGATAGTTAGAGTCGCTTAAGTCTTCCCGTGTTTTCTTAGAGGGGGGGGGGGGGCAGCAATCCCCTTGCGAACGGGCCCCCCGCTACAAGAGGTACGACCGAAAAGCACATCTAACCAGCCAGACTTAGGGAGTGCCGAGCAGGCGATGGAGAAGTTGGTCCCAATCAGGAGTAATCTTTGTCGTTTAAGGGCACCTCAAGGTAATCTTGAGACATTAATTTCTGACTGAAGAGGACGGTCATCAGTGAGTGCGTTCGCATATGATCACTTCCAGAAAAGACCGCAATGTAACGAAAACCAGATAAGGCTGGGGAACACCCGGGAGACATGAATATGCGAGCATTAACCCATAAAACGGAGACTACCAGACCCCCTAACGTGAGTGCGCCCTTCGAACACTTTAAGACCTGCTAGTCTAAACCAGGAGACAGTAGTCCTAAAGTGCACTTCTTTCTTCAGAGTTTCAGAACAAAAGTCGCTCGGAACTTGTTTTTGGTAAGGATGCCTTGTATGGCAGCCTACACAGGACATGGAAAAAAGGAACCGCCCACAATCCCTGTGGCTGGGCGCTAAATTGCTAGAAAATTATGTTGAGGGTAAGGTTCAAGTTTGAGGTTAAGATCAGAGTTGTGGTCAAGGGCATGATTAAGCTAAGGGTCAAGGTTATTATTGTGGTAACTTTAGACCATAGGTTTATGGTAGGGCTAGGGGTAAGGGGACAGATTAGTTTCATGTATGGGTAAGTGTTAGCCTTAAGACACGATTATATTTACCCATCCTGAAATGTATCGTAAAACCACCTATTTTAAGCGGGCCGGCGGTTCCCATTCCCGACCATACAAGGCATCCTTAACCTGGCAATATAATAACTACTTTTCTTTTCATTTGGGTCAGCATAGGATATGTGCACACGTGGTGCTCCTAAATAGATAAAAAAGAACAAAAACCTTTTGACGTTGTATGTTTGATTTAATGCATTATAATATGCACGTTTAAGGAAGATAATTCAAGCGGGTTGGTGTGGAGCACACACACATTTGTGGCCTACCGCATTTTTAATGTTACTATGGGTGTGTCCAGTAAAACACTTTTTTTATGAGGCCGTGGAAGAAAGATACACGGTCCCCTAAATGGAAAAGGAAAGTAAGAATAGATTAAAGGGTCCATAGAGGCGATAAATGCTAGAGTTGAAAGCAGGAAGGAGAAGGTATCGAGTAAGGATGACGTTTTGAAATTCCCCAGGTTTTAACCTGCACGGACAACAAAGAAAGACCTAACGCAGCCCGTCAGAAAAGATCTGCTCAGAGTTGAGAGAACCTGCTACACGGGCGGGCACACAGACTTTTAGCTAGCACCTTTTTCTCTGGTAAATTATCAAGTATTTGTATACAACTGACTGTCTGTTGGTAGTTTGTGAATGTTACGTGGTTATGCCACATAGCTGGCGGACTTCAGCTCAACTATAAATATAAACTTTCTAACCTAGGCTAAAAGGCTTACGAATGAATGCGAGGGTTGAGGCCCAGGAGATTGCATTATCAAAAGCGAAATCTGTTCCAGCATCGGAACAATTTGCTTAATATGCTGATCGTTCAATCTCCTGCAGGAGTCCATCGTCAGAGGTAGCAGCAGTAACAAAAAGCCGACACTTATAAAGGGGAAAAAAACCAATCAATGAGCACTGACGCCAGCCTGAAGGTGACTGCGCAGGCCTCTGTACGCCGGCGCCAAATCAATTTATTTAGTTCCCATTCGTGGACCAGGCTTTAACCACTTCTCGGTTTGTTCGAGGTATTGACTCCAAGTTCGCGCATTTAACTTCTCGAAAAGTAAACAAGGCAACACCAACAACCGCAGCACGAACCCGTAACTAAAAAGAGCAATTCTTCGCTGGCGAAAGAAACCTCCTTCACAGACGCCTAGGTCTATTTTCACGATAAGGATCTGAACTTGTGTTTATTTTTTCGTCTTAGTCAGAAAGGAGGATTTGACAAATGTGAATTTTAGTAAACGTCGAACATCCCCCTAAAAGTCAACCGGCTTTCATCCTCCAGGTCTCCAAAGTAATTTAAAGAAAGCTAAATTCTGGATTTTCAGGGAAATATAAGACGCTCTGGCTTGTGTTACTTTTGGGACATTGCTCATGAGCCTGCGCAGTTGGTCAAATTTTGAGGACACTAGCTTTTTAAAATTTGGTACACCAGAAAAGGCTTACTAAACAAACTGAGCGGCTTTCCTTCAGCATAAAGAACCCGTAGTCAAATTTTTCAGCCTACTTTAATGATACACTTTCAAGAAAGATAATCACTGCGGAACGGGTTATTAAATCTCGGCCAGGTTTCTTCTCTTTTCAAAGGTCGTTTGGTCATTCCATTGTATTTACGCTGGGCATTACAACAATACGTACTGGTTTGTTTGTTTATTCTCATTACCTGATGCGGTAGATACTTCGCTACTACTTTGGAGTGCTCGCAGATTCGCGTGATCTACCTTGGTGAATTTAAAAATGGACCTCCAGGCGCCTGAAAACCAGTTCAGAGACACGGGCGTAAAAGGATGGTAGAGATCGTGCCGAATACTAGACCGCAGAACTACAGTCTCCATACGAGCTACCCTCACCCCCCATTCCTGAAAAAAACTAAAAGCATCAACGAGTGTCACTTTACCCAGGCACTTGTCGGCCGAACTGACAGATCTGCCGTGCGAAGACCCTATAATCAGCAATACGTGTTGAGACATGGAGCCGACCGACCGATCGAGCAATCTGCAATAACGGCAAGGCACGCAATGTCGTCGCTTCAAGTTATGTGAATCTCTGGGTGTTTACCACTACAGTGCGGCAAAAGAGCGGTGAGTCGACAACGCATTGAGCCACCAGAGGGTATGTAACATTTGGTTCAGGAATGGCATTCGCGCAACTGAACACAGTAGTCTTTCCATCGCTTCCGTAGACCTTATAAGCCGGAGGGCGGGATAGCAAGAGCAGCACCAAAGTGACGATGATACCAAACCTAAACCACGCGTAACAAAAATTCAGCAGCAATAATACCACCAACAGAAATCTGGCTTAAGACCATAATGGACGAAAAAAGGCGCTGGCAACCGGTTCGCGCCCTCACACCGAAGGGATTAATCGATAGCCAAAAGGTCGCCAAAGCAGGCGCCCACGCTGGGACTTGGACGCGTGCGTTCGTGCACGTTCTGAGGGTAAACAAATCACGGAGCCGAGCTTGTGATCTCCTGTTGGAAAGGACAGCAAGAGCACTCCCGCCTAGTCTGATCCTACCGTGATCGATCCGAAAACCGGGCTACGAACTTCTGTCTGCCCTAAGGGCTAATTTGAAGCAAACATTGAGTGCAAGCTAGTGCTATAGGCGTAGTTGAAGCGTGCTGCTGGCCCAATGGATAACCAAGGGCGCCGCCTGATTGGCTCGCTCTGGACAGCCAGTTAAAACGCAGAAACATGAATACGCACACTAAAAATAAGCGGTTTACGAGCCCTACAACCGACTACTGATTTTGGAAGCAGCCCAAACAGGACTAACTAATTCTCACCAGGAAAAATGAGTGTTTAGGGCGTGCTTTGCCATTATGCCAGAAAAGAACACAAATAGGAACACAGGCCTCACGAAACAGCAGGGAGGGTAAGGGGAGGAGAGGGGGTTGTCAGGCTCGGTCTTGGCATCGAAGATATGTACAAAAGGCCCGGCTGATTGGTGGCGCAGCAGTAGCAGTAAATAGGGAGGGAAAATTCATAGTAGAGACGAGAGGTGGATGGAGGAACTGGGGTTGACACCTAGGTTGTCCCCTCACCCTCGGTAGCACGCTTGCGCAGCTGCTGTATCAGGTTGCGTATGACTGAGCGCTTTTGCCCAAGGGTCTCACTGCAGAACCAGCTGGACATTTCATTTTGGAAGTAGTCCTTTGTATAACTCTTTACGGGCTTCTAAAATGAGAAAGGGTGTTGAGCAAATAAGGTTAGAGCATTGGACAGGTCGCCGGTTCGAGCCTAGGGTGGTGTACCACCTGGGGTTGGGTATGGCTGGCTGATGACGGCTAATAAGCCAGAAATGGTCATTTCAGTCTCCCTTGTCTTTGCGGGCGATATTCATCTGCCCAAACAAGGACAGCATATAAGCGATCGCAGGGCCGATCTGTTAATTCAGTCTTAATGGCCTTCGATCATCAGGTCGTGCGTTAAGAACATCTGGACCGCATTCAGTACATTGGAACCTTAAAACTCGACATGCGACAGAGGGCAGGAGAGCCAGAAAGACAGATGAATAACAAATTATGTAGCACGGAAAATAGGATCGGATATCCGTGGGATTCATGACTCCATTATTTTGGACAACCCAAAATCAGTGCGACAACGTCAGTTCGACCGTCTTAATCTGACGATGTCCACCGTATGCTCCACAGATGGGTGGTGCAGGGACGGTGACTTGTATATAAATTAGTTTTAAGTGATAGTAGGCTAGCACTGCATCAACCGCAGCGTAAAGAAGACCGGAGGCGGGGTCGGGCACATGTGAAAAATCTCCCGCGGAGTGAGAGAGCGGGGTGCGACATGAGCCTGCACCTACGCGTGCCCATGTTTGGGACTCGCACCCCCCATGTTCGGCATTTGTTATGGGACCTCATCCCAGTTAATAATAACGGCTGCCGCACATTGATTTGAACCCCGTGTTGGTCCAGCGTATCTACCGCGCGGCCCATTTAGAGAGCTCTGAGCTCTCTCTCTCTGTCTATGAGCTAAGCTCATGGGTGGTGCGACAACAGCACCGCCACCACTACCATAGGAACGAACAAAGACAAGGAAAACCCGAAAAAAACTTAATTGCCTATACGAATTCGTTGGCTAAATAACCCAGTCACCACAAGTGTTTGTGCCATAGTAAGTGCACAGTTGAACCTTTACCAAATTATTCCACGTTCTTCAACAGTGAGAACGGTCTAACAAGGAGTTCCTACTGTTTTATTTTTTTCTTCAACAGGTGCAAAACGCCTGTTGTGCATGGTAGTGCGCTGAGCGGGGACAGATGCCAAGACGGTAAAAACCGCGTATTCAGCACACGTAGAGGCAAGAAGTCCTGCCTTATCTCGGTGCACACATCGTATTCATTCGAAAAAAACTGATTCTGATCAGCGGTCAGAAATAAATCGACAAACGCCCGAGGCCCGCGAGCGCGCGAAAGTCAAATTCCGATGTCACATTAAAGACGTGTGTTGTTACCAGCGCCAACATCGGACGGAGGAGGGTAGAGGTTGGCCAGCCGCCAACATGATACGCCACTTAACTGAACCACACACCTGGGCACACACACACGCACGCGTTAACGCTATGCAGATTTGGGTGAGAGATTGTAGCGTTTTCAAAGAGCGTACAGAGTTCGGTTGACAAAGACCACAGCCCGGGAGCTAATGCCTAGCCCTAAAGTCATGGCAGTAGCCGAGCGAGGTAAGACAACTTAACGCCAATGTGGATCGCCATAAAGGCGCGAGAATAAAGGGAATTTTTTGAAACCCAAACAACAGATGGCATATTAAACGATAGTTCGTCTATCGGAAGCGACGAGATCCCGCCACTGTGTCAGCGGCGAGCGAGGCAGACTTTCAACGCACTAACCTCTGTTCTCTCTTCAACATCTACCACCACCAACACACAGTGGTTAGACGCCAATTCCACATGAACCCACCGTCAGTTAAGAGATCTGGCAGCTCACACAAAAGAAGGTCACCGCAGCATGACCCTAAGCCTTGAGCGGGGCAAAATTACCTCGGTCCCATCTCCTGTGTTCCGGTGGCCTGTCCGAGTTGAGCCGAAGGCGGAAATTATGGGAAAAATGGGTAACGTGAAGAGAGGCTTCCGTCTGTGCGTGCCACACACACGTGCTAGTGCCTACCCATGAACCACATTTCCACATGGGTGTTTTTATCTCTCATCGATTAATAATCAGGAAGGAGTCGTTGCAACATATCAGTCTTGAGGAGAACCCAGCCAAAACGTCAATTTAAAATTTCTCAGTCACAACTTTTTGTTGGCCCTGATGGCTACAAGCGCAACCGGCTGATTAGAGACAAAAATTAGCCCTAAATTTTTCGTGATAAAGGAGACTTCGGGAACGGATTATCTCTTTCTTCCATGACCCATGTAACAGTGGCCAGAATAATGTTTTGATCGTTCCCATGCATAAAAAAACGCATAACGGGAAAACCTGAGGCAATGGTAAAAAACAGCTGATTTTGGCGACTTCAGCGATACGATCAAGACTGCAGAGGAGTTCAACTCCTTCAGACATCCCGATTTGGAAAAGAGAAGCAACGGCTCCAAGTGGCCTTCGTTTTTCCCTTCCATTTTTATCATTCCGAGAAAACAGACCACAATACGAGTACAAATAGAACACTATCGAACAACACAATAACTATTATCAAGCTGATTATGCATAACGACTCCAAAAACAATGGAAATCTGGGAATACAGTACAAACTTGTTGCCTTCTTTCGGATAATAGAACGATCTGCAGTGAGTAAGCAGTCGCTGATAGTCTGTGGTGGGATCACAAAGACGCAAAGGATGAAAGGCTGGCACACCGACTGAAGGTTGAGGCGGGTAGAGCCAACTTTTATTAAGACCAGGAAACTCCAGGCCGTGCTAATTCCTCAGTTGAGATTACCAGTTAATGTTACAGTGACGAAGCCAATCAACGTGTGCAAATCTCAGCAAATGAAGCAGGGAATAAATATACAAACCTGCTTTTTTTTCACAAGAAGGATTTGTACACTACTCGCTGCAGTCGGAGGACTTTTGTTGCAGATGCAACTCAAACACCTGATCCTTTAAGCAACGGTGTTTTGATTGATCAAGCTAAAGTTTCACTATCAGTGTTCCCGATGATCACACCTGTGAGCACTTACGAGGCTGCAGCAAACATCGTAGTTTTGGTTGCAGTGTACGCCACCATTGGACGCAAATCATACGCAAAAGGGCCCTCTAAGATGACTAACAAACAATAATCGCACGCGTACCTCTGTATGACCTTCTTGATTTTAGGAGACTTGAGAATCGAAACGGTGCGAAATATGATGCATCAGAGCCCTCCTCCCAACGAACTGGCTTTTCCGGTCCTCAACTCAGCCTCAAATGGATATGCAATCCTCAAAGCAGTCACGACAGGAAAAAATTACATAATGACGGTTTACACAAGCGATACCAAAGTGCCATCCTCAGACTTTCGCCGTGCCAGCCATCCACGTCCTCGCCTACCTCTGGTCGTCTGGACTCTGTCATGACACCGGATCCAGGTGGAAGAGGAGGGAGTGCAGTAGATGCAGCGAAAGTCTATTATCACAATAAGCTGGTTCATGCGCAAGTCACCATGCTTGCTTTCAGTCTGCCACGAAGCAAGCGGTGGACATAGTCTAAATCGAGGGTCAAACTGTTGTCTTATTTGTCACTGAGGGTACTTTCTGCATCTATCACCATTGGACCCTGCGGGTATTCAACCGCTAGTTTAACAGACAAACATCATCTTCCCGAGCGACCGCTCTGCTGATTGCGTTACAATATCTTCTTATTTTCAATGAGGGGCTCTAGAAACGGCCTGAAGATTCAGGCGCTTAAAGTCTCCCTGCCACCCCAACAAGAAGGTTAGATCAATTTTGAGGCGCCTAGAGACTTCAAAGTTTGTGCGCTGGGTTGCAGCGAAATCTCGAAGTGAATCGTGCACTTCTGATACTTATGTGGCGATCGGTTGGCACAGCGGCAAAGTGGAGCACACGTAAACTAAGTTAATAACACAGCAGGTCGTAAACAACGCAGTGCACTTAGACGTGTTTGACTGCAGACTACGGAAAGTTTACGAGGCTACTATTTACGATCTTGCGGTCTTACACTCAAATACGCTTTTTAAAACGCATACAAAGTGTCCAGAAACAGGCAGATAATATACAACAGGCGATCAAATTCAACAATTTAGTAGTTCAACTAGCGGGACTTAGATAACGGTGATCAAACAGGATATAAAAGGCAATAAATATCTAGACATCTGAAGATCCAGATGCCGAAACACCAGTGGGGGGGGAGAAGGAGAGACCACACGTTTAACAACGGATTTTATTTTAAAAAATACATACAGATACTGCGGAAAAGAGCGTGGTGGACAAATGGGTGGAAAGTTAACTGTGGCCAGATGAACATAGTTCCTATTAGGTACAAAGCCGCATTATAGCGAACAGACCGACAAATATGCATGATGCCACATTCGTCGTTACGTAGGCAACATCGTTAAAACAATAGAAACCCAACCCGTTGCTGCTACTACTACTACGACTACTACTACTACTACTACTACTACTACTCCTACTACTACTACTACTACTACTACTACTACTACTACTACTACTACCACTACTACTTTACTACTTCTACTACTACTACTACTACTACTACTACCATTACTACTAGCTACTACTACTACTACTAATACTACTACTACTACTAATACTGCTGCTACTACTACTACCATTACTACTCACTTCTTCTGCTACTACTACCACCTGCTACTACTACTTCACTACTACCACTACTAGCAATGCTACTACTACTACTACTACCATTACTACTCACTACTACTACTAATAACTACAACTACTACTACTACTACCATTACTACTACTACTACTACTACTACCATTACTACTACTACTACTACTACTACTACTACCATTACTACTACTACTATCACTACTACTACTACTAATTACTCTACTACTACCACTACTGACTACTACTACTACGCTACTACTACTACTACTTACTACTACTACTCACTACTACTACTACTACTACTGCTACTCACTGCTACTACTGCTGACTACTGCTACTACTACTACTTCACTACTAATTACCACTACTACTACTGCTGCTACTGCTGCTGCTACTGCTGCTGCACTACTGCTGCTGCTGCTACTGCTGCTACTGCTACTGCTACTACTACTGCTACTACTACTACTACTACTACTACTACTACTACTACTGCTACTACAATTACTGCTACTACTCCGCTGCGACTACAATTACTACTCTAACTTTTCAAACGAAGTTCCCCCTAGTTATTCTGTGACACATTGGGTGACAGAGCGAACCTCAATTGGAAATCGGTGATAGACTAGACTAATAGCTGACGGGACTTGAACGCCCATAAGAACGAAGACGGAAGATGGCAACATGCCGAAAGTAATCAGCAATGTCAATTACGAAAACATGGCCCTGCGGCAGACTTGCAGTTGGTACGGAAGTCGGGAGAGGTGAGATCACCAAAGTGGAAACAGTAGCTGTGGGAGGTTTGCTGCTAGTTGTGCAGGCGACTGAGAAACAGCAAACAAGTGAGCAAGAATAACTAGTTAAAAGGGGCTTTTTAATCAATGACATAAACGAAACGTCTGACGCCGCATATTTAGAATCACTTGCTAGCACTGGAAGGCTCTTATCAACCCCAACTAAACGCAGTACAGGGTAGCAATTAAGTCGGGACAAGCTTTGAAACAGCAAAGGTACAAGTAAATGAGAAGTGAAAAGGGGTACAAACGATTGAGAGGACCAAGCCAGTTGGTAGAATGTCACAAGGCAGCTTTCTGAAAACCCGTTTGTAATGTGCCCAAATAATTCCTACCGAAAGGTGGCCAGTGGTGTCGAGTAGGCGCTCACGTTTCCTCGTTGAGAAAGGTTTTCCATCAGCTTAAAGGCAACTAATTGTGAAACGTAGAAACGCTGGCAGCGTCCATATACACGCACTGCCGACGTGTAATCCCAACATCAAACGCACAGAAATAGCTTACAAGGTCAATTTAAGCAATCAAAGTAATAAGACGTGAGTTTAGAAATTGCAAAATAAACCCAAATGATAAATGTCAGTTCGAGCTTAAAACAAAGGCGGATTGGCCTGAAAAAATACCGAGAGATTAGACGGATCAAAAAGACACACCGGCTGTCCATCTGTCCCAAAACCACCGAAGAGGATAATTTAGTGTTGCAGCAGGGGAATTGCGGCCCCGGGAGTAGTTTCGCAGTTAGCAGGAACATCAGTAAGATATTTAACTATAGGCCACGAATGTTTGTGTGACACCCCCAAAGAACACAAGAGATGGGGCTAGGATTATTAAGTAGACGTGTGACACGGTCCAATGCAGTGCTAACAAATCAGCTCACTTTAACGAATGCCAACGCGTTACCGCCCTTTAAACTGTCCCACTTATAAAAGCCTTATTACCACCGATCGCGCATTCGACGCCATTGCGTTTTTAAGGGGCCTCGCACAAGCATTTGTTGCCAATAGTTAATCCCTCTGGGAGAGGTTGGCGGCCGCGACAGTGGCAGATAAAGCTAGGCGTCTCTTTAGTGCGAGTTCGCGCCGAAGGGCACTTCTTCATATCGCCCCTTTTGGCAACCCTCTCGGCCCGGACACTGCGCAGCCCAACTGTGTTTGCACAGAACGACGGAATGCCACTTAAACCAATCAGCAGCCACACAACAGCGCGCGTACGCACGAAGCTTGGATGCGTCATCGTCAGCAGCGCAAGAACGCACGCACGCATCGTGAATACGGTCAGCGACGAAAACCTGGGCCGCCGCGGCGCGCCAAACACGGCAAGTGATTCCGCGCTCTGCCGCCGTCACTGCTGGAATGCGTGTGCGTGCACATAGCGGCGCGACAGGTCACAAGTACGGCTGGTGGGGGGGGAGGGGAAGGGCGGGGTGGAGCTGGTGCGCCAGTGTCATAGGGAGGCCGGAGCGACAAGGTCAAGACAGAAGACACATTGCCCTGACGCTGGTGACCAAAGTGCCCCGTTTACATTCGGTTTAGTTTCGGGCCGGTACATGCAGAACAGCAATCTGGGTGGCCAGTCAACTTACGCCCAACTGGCGGCTGCCAGCCCTTAGCGATAAGATGCAACGGGAGGACTGATCGGTTGCAAAGCTGGCCAGCAGAGGATGAAATGACATTTAGCGTTGGCAGGGCCAGATGTCTAGGACATATCCCCTAATTCCTATTGGCGGGCAGACGATGCAGTGAATGAGATTGGTCGAATGGTACACACAGACAACTGGGGGAAGTGGTTCCGTGCTGGTCTTATCATCCTGGCAAGATATATAGAAAAAGAGCTCAACGGAAGAGGCGAGTCTCAGAGGGTAACTGGCATACAGTGAGAAGATAAGAGGCTGTATGATGACTCACGTTTGGCCTACTAATTCAAATAGTGGCGAAGTCAAACATGACTTTGAAATCCACCAGAACATCCTTGGATCAAACAAGTTCAACCAGAAAAGACACGCTATGAGAGGAAAATGGAACCCCCACCAGGGAAAGCAACAAGTGGAATTGTAAGTGTGCTGAGGAGAGAGAAGGGCTCACCCTGAAGAACATTTCCACGTAATGAAGGAGGAAGATACCACAGTCAACGAGGTTGCTTTGTGACGGCACACGCGGGCTAAACCCACGGATGGTATCTTTGTTAAAGTAGAGGGGACCATCGCGTTCGGAGCGCCGGACGTTCCATTCGGCCTGCAGGTAACTATAAAACAGGGAGGTCAGAGTATGATGCCAAGTTGGAAACTTTCGAGATGCCATTGATCAGGTGGCGGAGTTACAGCACACAAAAATCGGATGCTACAGAAAGCCGAAGGTGGCGAAAATTCCTGGATTTTGTCGGCAAGCTTGCTTAGACCCTAAAATAAGCAACAAGGAGCCTTCGTTATCATCGTGAGCAGGCTCGACTAGTGAGTGTCACTGTCGTAGGACTTTCTACAGCATTGCGGAACAGCTAACGCATGCTCAAGCGAAAGACTGCTCACGGGATAAACACCACGACCACAAAATGTAAAACAAAACGAGGTCATTAATCAGATAAATTCAGAAAAGTGAGACAGCACAGTGTCCAGTCTTAATGGGCAACACATGTATAACCATCTACAGTAGATTGCCTAACTCATGAAATGCCTATATCAGAATTTGAGGTAGCAGCAGGGCACGCATTTTAAGTTGTTATTTCTGTTTGCTGTATTAAATTGATGCACAGAAAACTGTTTAATAATAAAGAGTTCACTTCGGACCGGTTTATTGATGGGAAAACGAGTGTACATGGGGACCAAAATTCGACGTTTCTTGCTATACAGGAATTTTCCTACGCTATTTAAAGCTACGGATCAAAGTATTTTGTTTTTGTGCGCAGCACTATGAATGAACATTTATATAAGTCGGAAAAAAATTTGGAATATATCCCTTCGGAGAACGGAAAATTTCTTCTGTTTTCACGAAAATCAGGTGAATGCAAGTTTGAGAGATCACATTGTTTTCGGAAAAAAACAAGGGCAGATTCAGTCTAAGAAATTAATTTTTGCAAATTTATGTGGTTTTGTACCCAAAACGCTGTAATAAACTTGTGTGACTGTACTTTGTTTTACCAGATTGATAATTAGGACCTTAAATGCGCATATATACGAGACACAATGACACGCCGCCACTTTTCACTGTCACGGCGTACGCGAAGCCTTTCCTGATAATTTCCGTCTGCAAGTGACGATAAATGAATGAGAAAATTTGAAACGGAAGAGGTAAAATCGTAGTATACATTTGACCACTCTATTGTGCGTTTAAAATCTTGAACCAGACTGAGAGGTAAGCAAATATATTGAAAAACGCTCCAATAGAAAGAAAAATGTGAGTTCATTAATTTTTAACCGAAATTTTACCCCTACTTTTCAGCGAAGTCGAAAAACCGGTCAAACGTTTACAGTTTTTCCTTGACTTCACCATGGAAAAACGTTAAGTACACAGACATTCGACAGCGAAACATCTGATTAAGGCGCTTTTTAAAGAGGAACCTTGTTATAGAAAGTTTTTTTAACTGATTTTAGGAATAAATTTTCCCGGCTTCTGTTGTAGACGTCCATGTTTCTCGGCAGCGAGTTTTCATGCTTGAGTGAGGCTACAAATATGACCCAGTCAGCCATCTGCATTAGAAAGAATGTCCAAAAAAGTCACTACTTCGTTAAATAATAAATAACTTATTTTGAGGGTTTTAACAAACATATCGAACGGAACGTATATTTATGGACAGTCGACTGAAGACACTTAAAATTGTAAAAAATTAACCAGATTTTCAAAGACTATTTGAAACTCGTCGTTATAGAAAACTTGAAATAGTCATAAAGGAATTTAAAAATAGAAAAGTCATCTTTATATGCACAAAATGGTACGTTTACGATTGCACCTGACGATTCTATTTAAATTTATTAGTCAGTAACTGGCCTGTGAACACGTGAGCTTATGAAATATTATACTTCTGTGACATCCCTATCGGCACAATCAAGCAAAAATCTGTTTCCATTAGTAAAACGCATACAAGAAAATGTATAAACGGACGAAAAACTGCAAATCCTCTTGGAACGGTAATGGAATATACACTCCCTCGTTAAGCGGCTTGACGACGGCGATAATGTACGTTGCGCTTAATCCGGAGGAATATGTATATGCAAAACTCGGAAAAAGACTATTTTCAAAAGTTATTATACTTTTGCTGCATGGACAGACTTGCTATACATTTAAAACTTCCGTTTACTCTACTAGATCGATGTTTTACCTTTTTGAAACTTGCACCTTTTCTTGAAATTTAGTATTTCTAGACAATGTAATGCTAATTTGTAAACCACAAAACTTTTTTTCCAACGATCGATTCTTTATTGTTGTAAAACTTTGGGAGACGCAGCGTGCGCTGATTTCGCGTAATGGGCCGTTGGGACAGCTACTGTACCTTCGAGAGTTCGAGTGTTACAAGCAAAAAGGTCCTTCACTGTCCCACGGGCTAAGCAGACTGGTGGTTTACCTCAGGCGAATAAGGCTCTCATTTCAGCTATTTGACTTCCTTCTTCGGACATTAAAGAAGGCGCAATTGCGAGCAAATTAGGGAGTCGTTGCGACCTGATCCTCGGGCTTGAGTAGAATCGGGCTATTCCAAAAAAGCGTGCATATTAAGAGGCACATAAAAGGCACAAAGTATGGGAGTGTTTGTCTACGGATGAGACCCAGACCTAGCTAGAGGCTCAGCCAAAGCAGACGTCAAGTGGAGGTAGCGTGACACCGATCGCAAAACAGAAATACGGGCGATCAATTTTTCCATGGAGCTCAGGCATAGAGCCTTCGAAAAGCAATGACCTATCAACGAACGAGGGGTCGGATGGGAACGGACATTACTGTTTTATTTGCCAGCACTGTTCAGTCACTTTCAAATCCTGACAGGACAGACGTGAGGTGTGAACTGGAGTTAAGCTGATTACTGAGTCAGCCACTTTACTATTTGAGCTACGGGCTCCCGTTTCGCCGGTTGAGATTGGGAATAAAACATGAAAAAAGCGTACTCTAACAGGAAGTTTAATCCAATCCTTCGGTATTTAGGGCAAATGACACATACCGCACCAGAAGGTACCCAACAAGAAGTACCGAAAATGCACGATGAAGAATGTTAACAAGGTAAGATGCGTCGGGCAGGAACATTTAATAAGAAAACAGAAACACGCGCTGCAGTGAGCAAGAATCTAATATGCAAGTCCGCTGAGAAAATAGAGCACAAAGAATCTTGTAAAACGGGAAAGGTGGTGATAGTAGTTTTATCGGTAGGGTAGATGAGCGAGGCAATTAACGGAGTCTGCGAAAGGCATTGAGAATACTCGAAGTACCAGCCTAAGTTTGTTTTATTACCCCATAGAGGTGCTGGAACAGAAGTGTAAGATGGAGTATACATATCAGGAGCGTTTAACTAACGGAAATCAGGAAATCCAAGGTTGATGTGTAAAAAGGTAAGACGGTTTGCAGCGGAAAACTTTAACTTAATCGAATCCCAGTCCATACTCTTTACCTAAGCCTACTCTTCAACCCAACCCTAACCTTAGGAATACATTTTCCCGGCTTCTGTTGTAGACGTCCATGTTTCTCGGCAGCGAGTTTTCATGCTTGAGTGAGGCTACAAATATGACCCAGTTAGCCATCTGCATTTTATCAAGCTCATTCAGAAACGTAATAATTATATTTCATGCCTACCTAAATTCAATAAGCAGGCATATTATGGTATGAAAAAATCATGAATTGTATATTAGATAGTCGCTCAAAAAAGAAACTTGCAGGCTTTGTTTAATGCAGGGCGTTAGTTGAAACAAACTCGGCAACGGGCCGATAGGAATAAAATACAATTTAGATGAAACCGAGACCAACCGCCATCCAAGGACGTCGTCCTAACAATCGTACGGTGGGCGCGACAGCAACCCCGTAGGCGGCCTAGGCTAATTTGGGTCGCTCTCTCACAAAAACAAAACCGTTACCCATAGTGGAGTACAGCAGCCGTCTAGAATGTCCAAGCAGCCCTATCTAGAGACAGCAATGCTTGCCTCGTCACGGAGGAAGGGACTATAAAAAGTGCCGTAAACAAATGCTGGGTCTTACGTCTTCTGCAGCCGGCCGCGGCTCGCAAAGTACGCGGTCGTAAAACTCAAACAAACAACGATAACCCCTGTCCCCATCCCCCGCGCCATACCCTCTGGGCTGCTCGGGTGAGTCCGCTCACACTAGCAACCTGGAATGTTCGTTACCTTTTAGAAAATCCTAGGAGCAACCGGCCGGAACGGAGAACGGCGCTAGTCGCTCGGGAACTGGCGCGCTACAAGGTGGACATTGCTGCTCTCAGTGAGACCCGATTCTCTGAGCAGGGTCAGTTGGAGGAGATAGGTGCCGGCTACACCTTCTTCTGGAGAGCCTGCCAAAGGAAGAGCGACACGACGCTGGTAACGCCTCTGCCATCCGGAACGACATCGTGGGACGTCTGCCCTGTCTGGCGCAGGGTATCAATGATCGCCTGATGAGCCTCCGCCTGCCTCTTCAGGGAGACAAGCTCGCCATCATCATCAGCGCCTACGCTCCCGCAATGACGAGCTTTTATGCGGCGAAGGACAAATTCTACGAGGACCTGCACGCCCTGCTGGCGACTGCGCTAAAGGCGGACAATTTAATTGGCCTTGGTGACTTCAACGCCCATGTCGGGATGTCCATCTCTACAAGCGGAAGGGGAACCGGCAACTCTGTGATAATCACCGAGGCATCTCGTTGCTCAACATCGCCGGGAAGATCTTCACACGTAACCTTCTCAATCGTCTGAACGGTCACCTAGAGCAGGAAATGCTCCCGGAAAGTCAATTTGGCTTCCGCCGACACCGCAGAACAACCGACATGATTTTCGTCGCCCGCCAGCTACAAAAAAAGTGCTAGGAGATGCGAACTCACCTTTACACTGCCTTCGTGGATCTGACGAAAGCCTTTGACACGGTGAATCGCGACAGACTGTGGAAAATCAAGCAGAAATTCGGCTGTCCTGAGCGGTTCACGCAAATGGTGCGTCAGCTTCATGACGGGATGACGGCGCGCGTCACTGACAACGGAACGGTATCCGAAGCATTCGCAGTGACAAACGGAGTGAAGCAGGGCTGCGTACCGGCCCCCACCCTGCTCAGTCTCATGTTCTCTGCTATGCTGATGGACGCCTACCGTGATGAGCAGCCTGGGATCCGCATCGCCTACAGAGCTGACGGGCACCTTCTCAACAGTCGGCGTATGCAGGCTCCAACGCGCGTGTCTACGACTACAGTCCATGACTTGCTCTTCGCGGACGACTGCGCCATTAACACCGTGACGGAGGAGTAAATACAAAGGAGCATGAACCTCTTCGCCACAGGCTGCGCCGATTTTGGATTCACAATCAGAACAGCCAAAACGGTTGTCATGCCCCAGCCGCCACACAGCGTGGAATACAATGCTCCCCGAATCAATGTCAACGGTGCTCAACTCAAAAACGTGGAAACCTTCGCTTATCTAGGAAGCACGCTCTCACGCAACACGAAAATCGATGACGAGGTTGCCCAACGGATCTCCAAAACCATAAGGCCTCCGTGTGGAATCGCCATGGTATTCACCTGAACACCAAACTGAAGATGTACAAGATCGTCATTTTGACGACACTTCTTTAAGTAGCGGAGGCCTGGAACGTCTACTCGAACCGAGCCAGGAAGCTGAATCACTTCTATCTCAGCTGCCTCCACAGAATACTGAAGCTGAGATGGCAAGACAGGATACCGGACACGGAAGTCCTGAAGCGGACCTGAATTCTCAGCATCCACGCCATGCTGAAGCAAGTGCAACTGCAATGGAGCGGCCATCTGGTAAGAATGGACGACGAGCGACTACCCAAACGACTTTTCTACGACGATGTCGCTACAGGTTCTCGCCGACAGGGAGGTCAAAAACGACGCTACAAGGACACTTTGAAGAAATCGCTGAAGCAACTGCAAATTACCCGGCGACCTGGGAGGACCTCGCCCAGGATAGACCGGCATGGAGGAGATCCGTGAAGACTGGTGCAGCAATCTACGTGGCCAACCGGATCGCCACCGCGAAGGCCAAAAGAGCGGCACGAAAGTCACCAGCGCCTCGGACCAACACCGCCAATGCCCAGGCCCTGCCAACATGCCCACGCTGTCAATGCAACTTACGCGCGTGAATCGGCCTGGTCGGACATCTTCGGACGCAATACACTAACAATCCGGCAATTCGAACTTCTACGTCAAATTCTGCCAACCCTCCTTCGGACTACCCCACAGTAACTCCTGGCATCCATTTCATTACTCCCACCATCATAGAAAACACATCCCAATATTCATCACCTGTTACCTCCACCGCCGCAACCACCATCACCACCACCAGCGATGGGAACTCTCCTAAACTGTCCTCAATGCGACCGCACATTCTCCTCACGCATCGGCGTAGTCGGTCACTTGCGAATAAATCGTACAGAGACTGGTGAACTAGTGTCTGGAGCACCAACACACAGCAGAGATCGCCGCCTCCACTGCCCTCACTGGCCTCGCGCATTCACTTATCGCATGGGCATATTTGGGCACATGCGCATCCATGACAGCGCAATTCATCGCAATGCCGACAACACTGATTCACCATGCACACCCTCCGCTCCTGCCATTCTTACCGCCACTGCCACCCCCACTACCACAAATTTTAACCCCCCCAGCCCCTCCCGATTTCTCCTACCTACACTGCGCCCGCAACTTCAACTCACGCAACGGCCTGGTCGGTCACCTGCGAATCCATCGCACGGAGGCTGGTGAACCAGTGCCTGGGGCTCCGACATACAGTCGACGTGCCCGCCTCCACTGTTCCCGCACCTTTACACACCGCATGGGCCTATTCGGATACATGCACCTCCACGACAACCTTCGGTAAACAACCGGAGGCTAAGCCACATCAGCGCACAATACCTACACCAATACATAGACAACACCCTCACCATCATAATGTACCTGGGAATATCACGGTTTCCTAGAAACCATGGGTTGGAAGGCTGCAAATCTGACGCTTACACCAGACCACGCCGTCGGCCCAGTTTATGTGCTGTATGTGTTGAAAGGGTGACCTGTGGACTGGGAGTCATACGGCGATGGCTTCTCCATATCACCTGATTAATTAAAACCTTTTGTGTGCGTTATGGGGGCCAGGTCATGCTGTGGCGCGCGAAGACGGGTACGCCGAACAGTCAGCCAATGCGCTCACTCCCACATGAGACAACTGACTGGCTCGAACAGTGGTCTGATTGTGGGGGTTGGGAAGAGAGTGAGGTCGACGGCTCAGCGCATGTTCGTCACTATAAACAATCTGACGCGCTTGAAACTATCACGGTGCGCTAAAAGCTATGGCTTGGAAGGTTGCCAACTGACGGGATAACTCGGACCCCGTGGTCAGTCCAGTGTGTATTTTGTGTGGAGTGGCTGACTGGTGGACTGAGAGTCACGTAGCAATGGCTCCTTCTTAATGTGGCTTTTATGGCACTCCCACGCCATGCGATCCGAGCCCAGGGGCGGCTCCGGCCACGCCAGCCACCTGCGCCATCTCTGGTCTTCTTGACTCTGTCATGACACCGGGTTCAGGTGGGGGAGGAGGAGAGAGCGGTACTATCACTTTAAAATAACTCGCGCACAAGTCACCGTTCCTGCACCCCTCTTTCATGGAGCGTACGGTGGACCTCGTCGTAATCGACGATCGAACTGTTATACCTCCTTAATCTACACCACAGAATGGACCTGTGAGACGCAAGCTCTGCGATTTTTGGGCAACCCATTATCAATGTTTGTCCAATTGGTGCTCCACTTCTCAATACAGAAGACAATCCGTGCCAGGATAACTTCCATGTCGGGCCTGACGACAAATATCCCCTCTTGATTGGTCAGCACGGCTTAGTAGTTGGATGACGCCACAGAGATGCTTCCTTTTGGATCGACTAACTGCGTGATTAAGCCATCTGAGACAATACCTCTTCCTGGAATGCCAGTAAGTCCCAATAACTTACAGAGAAATTTTTAACATAGAAAGTAGAGCCTACGGCTCACAGCTAGAGTAAGGACGGCTTTGAGGATAGCATGAAGTAGCATGACGTGCCATCAGGTATACAAGGCGTTCGTCACTGAGAGGATACGATGCACCAAACTTTTTTTTGGGAAAGAGGTGGGTGGATTTGGAAGAGGTTTTAATCGCACCGATAGTTCTTATTTTATGCGTTAGTCCCATCTAAGATCGCAGCGAATAAAAGCACAAGGAATACCGGAATTCCAGGAACAGGAAACTGGGTCACATCAGCATCTCCCCACAATAACAACTTAGCGCAAAAAAGCAAATTTTTTTTGCAAAAATCCATGTACCTAACTCGGGTTAATGCATTTAGGAAGCCACGGATGTCTGTTTGCATCTATTTTTATTAATTAAACAGCGTACGACATGATAAAGTGTATCGGTCTTATAAGAAATAGAGAAGGACTCACTTTCGAATGACGTGGAGATTACTCACACGTGAATGTGAAGGAATTGAATCGAAAAGCAAAATGCAGGGCCTGGAATGAAATGGAAGGCAATGGGGACGAAGTGATAAGAAAATGGAACTTGAAGAAAGTTAATAATAATGACTACTTGAAGTTTTGAAGTAAAATTAATTTAAAATTATTTAAATAGCAATAATATAGTAGAGTAGAAATAGGGCTTTCGGGAAATAACCTAGTCCTACAAAACTACTTTACGGACAGTATTAGCAAGATGAGCCCAGAAGAACATGGTTTTGCCAGCCTATCAAATAATAATAAACTTTCCCAGTAAATGTCCAATGTGTTTTTCACCTGCGACCATCCCCTAGTTCTCAATTCTCAGCCGTCCTTCCAAACGAGGTATCCTCTTTTCGGTACCTTGGCGTTACTCTGACATCGAATCTTTCATTCTCCCAACATATCGATGCTCTTTTATCAAAAATTCGTAAACTTCTATATTATATTCGCCGTTTACGTTCCTATCACACACCTCAGGCCCTTATCTGGCAATTTATAGAGGCATGTGTTCTTCCCCTCATCCTTTATTGCTCTCCCGTGATTTTTCCAGCCTTGCTTAAAAAGGATTTTTTGATTTTAAAACGTATTTTCAGAATGCTCTCTTCTGCTGCTGGTGTTTCTTATACTGTTTTTAGTGGATTTGATAGCAAAACGGCACTTTACGACAGTCAAACAATTCGCTGGGCGAATCCTTGATGATGAAACCCATCCCCTCCACACTGAGCTGATTGCTGTGAAGTCTTTCCGTCCAATGCGCCGAGGCTTTCGCCATATAGCCTGCCGTACAACGGCATACCAGCGCTCCGTTTTGCCATTTCTAGCACGCTACCTTACGTGTGAAGAGACTGAAATAAAAAAGCTCAGACTAGAACTGTCTCCCCGCTAGATGTCCATTTTTGACTCTTTGATTCTTGCATATCATGTTTACTTATCCTATTATCTTAGTGAATGGAGCCATTTATATTTTTGCTGAAAATTTTGAATGATACTTCAAAATAAAGCGTATTCCTCTCTCTCTCTCCTATTTACCAGTGAGAAAATTACTACTTATATATGCAAGTAACGTGTAATTAAGCTGGGAAAGTGGCAACAGTTGTGGCATTTGACTTAAAGAAAGCCTCCACACGGAAAGGCAAGCGTAGAACGTGTAAAAGATGGGATGTTATTATTAATTAGACAGAATAAACAAAGGTCTTTAGACAAGTTACCGAAGGGTACAAAGGGGAAAATAGAGTAGACTAAAGTATAACATTGCAACGGGAATATGAACGGCAGAGCTAGCATCATGGAAGAAGCAAATTATTGAGAGGAGAACTAAAGGGACAGAGGGCGCTTGCATTCAATTACACCTGCTAGCACCGACCTAACTGTCAAAACTGTGCACCGATAAAGACAGAAAACAGACTGACAGTTCACTTGGAAGCTGGAACCCCTAAGTCTCTGATGTATCTCGGAATGACTTGTCGGAAAATGTCAACGAGGACCCTCACTCTCCTCATCGTGTGTATGCTAGATGGCCCTGACACGCGGGGGGGTGATCAGTCATTGAACAGTCTAAAAATGCAATGAAAGTGGGCTGAGCATGGCCTTCTTATCATACAATGGGTGTACCCACAGTTGAGTTAATTTACCCAAGTAACGCGAGTGAATGCTGGAATGGCCGCGTCTATTCATCTCGAGGATGAGGTCACGAATTCAAAGCATCTGGGCGTGTCGGAAGAGAAGGAGCTCAGTGCTTTGCCTAACAGCTGGACAATAATTGCTTTTCGTAGGGGCGGAACGAAAAGCATTCCGTGACGCAGCCAACATCATTTTCGTGGGGGCCTTTGGCCGGAAACCGTGTCGACAGAGAACCGTCGGTAACACACAGTAATAAACCATCCCGAGGGCAGTTTCAACTACGGATAGGATAATCTACACGGCAAGGCAAACAAGCAACGCGGTTTGGTACGCACAGATCGGATACAAAACGCTCGGATGGGCGCTGCGACTAATCTCATCTTCGACTGTGTTGCTACCGAAGCCTGCCAAAAATACTGAATGGCGTGGAGGCACGACCCCTACTTGTTATGATCTATCAGGGTCATGCATCAAATATTGGCTCTTGTCGGTTTTTACTGAGAGAGCGTCACAGACTGCCTAAATGCGGCATTGGGTAGCGGTGGTGTGTTCTGCCAACCGTGCATTGTTGAGGAAAAAACAGTTACAAAAAGGTGACGCACATTGCATTGATGCCACGTCGACGCAGCCAAGCCAAACGGCGACGGCGCCAACGATCGAAGGCTTCACCCTATAGGGAGATGGAGAGAAGAAGTCCACAGGAATAAAAGTGATTAACCTTATTAAATTGCAAATTTTAAAAGAGGACAACAAAGCTATAATTGCATATTCGGGGCAGGAAGCTCGCTGTAGATATCGACCAGGTGCACATCCACGAGACCGGTAGACCATCCCGAAACGGGATCAGATCGACGTTCACAGAAAACGCAACTTAGACTTTTAGAGGCGATTAAGACCTAATGTGAATGTGTGCGGGATTATAGAAACATCCCACAACGCGCAAAGAATCGCAGATCGCGAAATTGCCAACTGACGGGATAAATCGGCCCTCAGGGAAGTAGTTTGGGGTGGAGGGCCGAGATTCATGCTGCGATTGAATCTGCTTAATGTACACTACAGCACTACGTCCGATGTGAGAGCTTAATCACCCTTACGGTAGCCTGGTAGTCGTAGTGGGGATCAGATTGTATGTGGCACGCGTAAACCGACTGCTTAAATTTGTCAGCCACTGCGCCCGTGCCTACCTCCGGTCTTCTTGACATTGTCATGCCCTCGTTACATGGCGTGGCGAGCGAAGAGAGAGTGCAGTAGGTGTTGCGCGCCGTGGGTTGGAAGGTCGCCAACTGACAATTACACTCAGAACTCGCAGTCAGTCCAATGTGTGTTGTGTGGAGGGGCTGACTGGTGGTCTGAGAGTCAGGCTGCGATGGTTCCTTCTACACGTGACTTCTGGCTATCTCACACGTGAGACGTAAGCCGCTCAACCCCCTGTTGTGTGAAATCCTGGTGCTTGTGTTTTTGGGGGTGGGGCAGGTCGTGTATGTAGTACACGTAGACGAGGTCACTAGAAGCTGCACCCAATTCCGAATCAGACAACTGACCGGCTCGGACAGTGGTCTGATTGTGGGTATGGGGGAGAAAGCGAGGTCGACGGCTCAGCGCATGTTCCTCACTATAAACAATCTGACGCGCTTAAAACTATCACGGTGCGCTAAAAGCCGTGACTTTGAAGGTTGCCAACTGACGGGATAACTTGGACCACGTGGTCAGCCCAATGTGTGTTTTGCGTGGAGTGGCTGACTGGTGGACTGAGTCAGGCTGCAATGGCTCCTGCTTAATGTGGCCTTTATGGCACTCCCACTCCGTGGGATCCGAGCCAGGTGTGGTGGTACGCCCAGAGGCGGCTCCGGCCGCGCCAGCCACCTGCACCCTCTCCAATCTACGGTATTCTTGACTCTGTCATCACACCGGGCTCAGGTGGGGGAGGGGATGAGAGTGCGGTAGATGCAGCGTAAGTCTACTATCACTTTAAACTAAATCACGCGCAATTCACCGTCCCTGCATCAGCCTTCCATGGAGCAAATGCGGTGGACAGCGTCGAAATCGACGGTTGAACTATCGAAGATGTTGCGCAAACCTGTCTGTCTGAGACGAATGTTTACATCCCAAGTGTTTGCATAGACACGGAAGATGGTTGTTCGATCACCACAACCATTTCTTTATTCATTTGAACAGACGAACTCGTACAAGAGTTCATCATCAGAGATAAAAATAGCAACAAAACGAAAAGTAGTTATAAGGGGTAGGAGCCACTCAAATATTAGTGACACCAATCAATAGATGTATTGATCTGGTGCACGCATACAGAGCCCTGCGCAGTCACCTTCAAGATTGCGTTCCTGAGGTTTGATTGGCCCTTAACCCCTATAACTGTTGCCTGCTTTGTTGCCGTTTTCAGCTATGCTGATGAACAAAGAAATGGTTACGACGATCGAACAGCCCTCTTATTATTCCCTACCCACCATTAACTAATTCACGCGCAAGTGATAGGTGCTGCGCGCAATACGTGAGGCACGCGGTAGATGTCATCGACTGCGACAGTCAGGCTATTACAGCGACATGGACAATAACAGTTGGAACATTATAAAAAAAGGTTTTGAAGGGGTACCTTTTTGTCTGTGGGTAGAACAGTGAGCTCCTCTTGTCCAATATCGACCTGGCCAACATGTATGTGGTCTACATCGACAAATTCGGGGTTCAGTTGACATAGATCGAAGGCGAAGGCCTCGTAGAGTTTGGTGTAGCTCACCATCCCAGCCATCCAGGGATAACAGACGAGACCAAGGAACCAATGCAAACTGCAATGTTTGCGGTTTCAAGGAAATCAACAGAGGACTTAAAACATCAAATACACACTTACGGGTAAATGTGCACGATACATTTAAGGTAAACAGGACTGCAGATACAAGCGATAGTGCGAGTCCTAGAAGGTTATTGAGAAGAAGTAGACTAAATGACGTTTACTTCTTTCGTAAACAAGACTATTTAGAGGCAGAAACAACTATGGTAAACGAACTGCTCCATATTTGGCGTTGTGAACTCAGTCTGCCGAAGACGCAAGCATCCGGGTAAAGGTTCATGCGTCACAGAGAAGTACGCCCAGATGCAACGGACATCTGCCGCGTCGAAGAATTACAGTAACGCGAAGTATTTGAGAAGTGGTGCATTTGGAGAATGCTGCGGATTTGAAGCGTATATGGTGTTGAAAGCGCAGAACTCAGTCGTAAAGTAGGCATGCTACCAGCCGTCGAGGTCACGAACACCTATAGCGTGATCCTTCAAGCTCTCTAGGTCTGCTGCCGTAGCTCATCACGCGTGAAGGTATAAACTGCGGCATCGCCGAAACCGGCTAGATCGGGCACGATCATAGCCTTGACAAGTAAAAGTCCCGACCATGATACAATTGTTAGTAGCTATGTTAGTACCTTCGAAGGCAATGGACTGAAGCTGTCCAAATGAGACTCTGATTATGATGATGAGCCGAAACCCTTGTAGCTGCGCAATGCAGTGGTAGAATATCGGCGAAGTACGCGTCTGAGCTTTTAGTTAGTACCGGTACTGTCAGTACGGCAGATCATGCAACTGAAAATATTTTGACTGCAAGGCACCAATAACGAAGGGAAAATGGTTATAAAAAGTCATCCAGACGTACTTTTCATTTATGGGAATGATAATATAATCCTTGGAGAAGAGGTCTACGCGACGTGTCCACTTGGCCACGTTCGAATGACGAGCCATTCTTAGTCTGAAATTAAATAGCCAAGCAAATTATAAGCACAAGGGCGACAATAAAGCAAATAAAAACAATCATATAACCTACCCCTAATATATTTATTACTGTAAACAGAGGTAAGCTTTTTCATGAAAGCGCCCGATTCTTGTTCATTTTCATGCAGCAATTAGAAAAAAGCTGTAACGGAGCAAATGGGACTTAGTTGTAGCGGGAATTCGAACCCTACTCGTAACGGCTGGCACCCAGTCCCACAGAGTCAACCGGCACATGGACCTGTGAGGCGCAGGCTCTGCGATTGCTTGCTAACCCCTCCCCCCACCGATATTTGTCCACTTGGCGTTCTACTCCTCAACACCGAAGAAACTCAAGTCTAACATCATTTCATTGTCGGGCCTGACCACACATGTCGGCTTTTTTGATTGGGTTAGAGGAGGCGATGTTTTTGAACGCCAGCATTGACAGAAAAGTACTGGCACCCTTTTGACCATAAGGTCGCTTTTTATTGACGACGCGATGATCTGAAGTTTTGGTCGCCGGCGCATAAGCAATGCCTCAAAGATGGTGCTTCTGACTACGATTCAGTCTTCATACACACCGGACAGCTGGGTGTCACAATGTTCCCGCACAGTCAAGTTCTTACCAAAGTCCTGGTGAGGGCTTTAATGGGTCGATACAAGTGAATATGAAGCCACTGGAACGGCTGGTCTTTCATGGGATTTTGAGACGCAAAGACAGTAGCGCTCTCACGAGTGCGTATCGGACACACACATTGAGAAATAAACGATCACCGCAATTGTCCATAAGCCTATGAACAAATTTGAGTATTTCTCCCATCATTTAAATGCCACGCCAGCAGGTGCCTGTTTGAGCACGAAAATCCGGCGTTGACCATAACTATTATAGTCGTTTCAGCAAAACCAAGAAGTTGGTCGGCATTTTCACGTTGATTACAGATGACCGAGTTTCTGGGGGTGTGTGACAGTGCGCAAACTGCAACCTACGCCAAAGCAACACACGTTATTGTTGGAAGGAAGAGAGGGAGAGACAAAAAGTCCGTCAAGGTGTTCACAAAATTAATCTCACACTCGGCTTGGGGGCATATAGGGCAAGTAAACTTATGCTTCAGACATAGGCGAGTGATACAGCACAGGAGCGACGTCGCCTCTGGAAGTGTCACTATAATAGAGCTAGTCTAGCCCACCTGATCCTGTCGTTTTCACTGCTCAGGTGTCGGCATTAAACAACCAGGCTTCCGAAAGACAGGCAGTGTCCGTACTGAAGGTCGGACGGGTGCGCATCGTCCGATACCTTGGCATGCACGTCCATGAATCAAAAAAGTTGAAGGCTATTTACAAAGACGTTAAAATTTTGCATTCCCAGCGCCATAAAGGTTATCGGTAAAAAAGGAATGCAACCAATACGGAGTTCAAAGGCGTTCGCCAATCTATCCATTAATAAAACTGAACTGAACTGAACTACAGAACTGGGATTGCTGAACTAGGTTGGTATAGAAATTACTTGCGGCATAGTCAAACTCACTGATCGGGATTTGCGTTGTCAGTAGGGCAGTTAGGAACGGCCGCGGAGGGTGCGGGGGTAGAAGAGAGACGACTGTAGAAGAAACAGTTGAAGAGGTGCGTTGCTTGGCGTTGGAAGGCAGAAAGTTGTTCAAAGAAGAGGTACTTAAGGTAAAAGTTGATGATCGTGTCGTTGAGGAAGGAACCGGGAGTTAGACAAGCCACATCTTCAGTAGTTAAGAGGATACCGTCTGAAGATCCAGGAGGCCGATATACGAACCTGGTTTATTTCAGAAGGAAAAACACACTTAACACAAATCTGATAGATTTAGGAGATGAGATGAAGGAAATACTTCCATGGGGATAGAAAAGGCAAAAGAGAACTAGGGTCGGGGTTTCAGACGCCCATGTCTACTTTCAAGATCTCGCAAAACTCTCCCTTCGATCTGTGAAGAGGACGGTACTCATCCGTATTTATCAATACAAGTTACTGTAAAAATTCGTTCAATTAAAAATGTCCAGCTGGGCACCCTGAAGGAGAAGACGCCAGAAAATCTCTCACTTCTATTAATCTCTAAAGATTCCGCGTCACTATCATACCTCGCGTAACTGTTCTTCATAATAACCCCTGTGAGCAAATTTGGTTGTTATTGGTTCACGGAGGCACAAAAAATCAAGGAAAAGGAGAAAGCGGTGTTTGGTGAAGTTTATTTGAAGTAACTGATAGACTGGCCCCTTATCTGGCGGCCAACATGATCGAAAATTATCTTGTCACAAAGGGACCGTCACATTTACAGTAACCCAAGAGAGACCGCCACGGAGGGAGTAAGCGTGTATGACCTTCCAAAATTGCACAATAACATCGAAGGATTAGCCAGACGAATAATAAACGTCAAGAAAACAGTAAAGAAGATCGGAGTAAAAGTAAATCTGACAAGATGCTATTTGCATGCTGAAGAGCGTATCGAAAACAAATGAAAACTGATTGGCGTTCCCAGCTAGCATCTATATTGGTGATTGCATACGTAATTTCGTTTGCGACTGTTGGCAAACGCGGCCTACGAAACGCTTAATGAGACAAAAGAAATCTTACTGGGAGTCAATCTAATACAAGGAGAGGAGAGTGGAACACAATGCCACAGAGGTGTTGCTAATATAAAAATATATACTCAGAACAAACCCGTTAGGAGCTTGGCAGTCAGTAGAAGTAGACTTAAGTTCTGTAGGAGGAACGGTAGGAGCACCATCGTCCGTGAGAATCACGAGATCTTCATTTAGAACTTGTATTGATGTCGGCACCGCCTAAATAAATAAAAAGGAGATTTTATAAAGGATTAGAAGAAAAGCTAATAGCATAGGGTATGTAGAGGTTTAAAGAACAAGATTGAGAAAGAAAATTTAGCTATTACATAGTATAAAAATGCTTCCAATGTTTGCAGAAGTACGACCGAGGGTATTTTAAAAGATACAAAATGTGAACTGGGAGACAAAATGGAGACGGATACAGGAATAGGGTTAATCACTGTGTTTTAGGAGAGTGTTGATTACGTTTCAGACATATCATTCTCCTAACTTCGGGGGTACAAACGAAATCATGACTAAATTAGTTAAAGATGGTACAAAAAAGATGAGTACCAAAAGACATTAATTTAGCAGGTGGGTTGAAACACGCAAGGAGTGATAAGATTCGAGACCTTCACCAAAAACGAGAACAAAAATGACGATGGAGCGCGAACAAACAAGCTTACTGCAAGACGCACTAGAAAGAAATTTGCTTAGCAGCTCTGGTTGTTATTTGCACTGACATGTTACGAGAGATGTAATAAATAGCGCGGTTACGGTGAGTAAAGATTCAAGTATGCTAAGGACTTCAGCGTAACTAAACTTCTAAATAAATGTTCTAACCAGCACCGCAGCCAGTTTTGGTGGTATCAGTAAATGAAGGCCGACTCTGTCAAACTTTAAAGGTGGGGTCAGACTTCATTTAGAGCCTAAGCATGCCACCTTCTGTAATCACCCGATTGAAAATTAATTCCCAAAGGAATGTCCTAAATTAGCCTGAAGAGAAATTTGCAACCGATGTATGAGAACGATTAACATCAGCCTGCTTTTTAAGGAAAATAGTTAATGGGAATAAAGTGAGATTGATAACTGGTCGGGATGGTACATAACCCAGCAACAGGCTGGAAAGCAATGGCATAGACCGGCTTTCCTTTTTTTGTAAATGATTTTTGCACAGTGAGAATTTAACAGCTTTGAACAAGTATCCGCTAATGTGGTCTAGAATTTATTTTTCCTAAGTATTTTTTCTTATAAGATCTATGAAAAACGTCATACGCAGTACTGCAAAATGCAGCAGCATCTTAAAATAAACGAATCACATACTTCTTTCCAAACTGGAGTCTAGAGGAGTGAGTTACACCATACAAAATTAGCCTACATTTGTTAAAAAAGGTCAGGGTAACCTGCTATCAATTGACACTGGATCAGCGAATCATTGACTCTTTGCAGATGCATTCCTGTGGAAGTAATCACGTGCCTACAACCGCCAAAATGACTCAGGCGACCCGTAAAGATGCCAGTATGGTTTAAATCCATGTCACCAGGAGGTCGGTAGATTCAGAGAGCGAATATAATCCCTTCGGAGATTTGATAAAGGTCCAATTGTAGGGGTAGATTTACAATGCCAACAAAGACAGGGAAACTGGTCAAAGTAAATGATGGCAGCTAAATGTCCGAATATGAATTATTTTTAGTGTGAAAATTTGGAAGCGTAAAAATTCTTCAGTATAGAACAAAAAAAACTAGTTCTGATATATTTTAACGAAACAAAAAGCCCACCGCCTGCACATCTTTCTCAGATGTTGCATCACTCGACTTAGGCGAATCGGAAATGCAGAAAGTAGGATCCGAAGCCATATGTTCGATATGTGCTGGAGAAAGAAGTGTAAAGGAAGGCGTCGTTTTCTTTGGGACTAGGTTGCCAACATTTGAAATGCCAGCCGTCGTGGCAATTGGAATATTGGTGTTGGGCCGCGTGAGTTTGACGCCGTTCGCGGTCAGTAACTTCTGTGCCAAGTCATAACTGAATTCCATAACACAATGACCACCAGTCAGACGGACACTTGAAGTGAACAATTCAAGTTGCTGTACTGTCAGATAAGGTGATGGGCATGAAGCGTCGGGAATATTTCTAATTTGAGGGATGTCTTTCAATACAATAGTGAGCCACATTTTGTCATCTAGGAAAACATAAAAAATAAGCCGACAAACATTCTGTGTTCCGGGACGTCGCCGTTGAGCGGATTTGTTTAAGGAGTTTACGCATAAGCGCTTCCGTAGGTCGAAGAAAGATGACTTGGATTCTTTCACAGAACATAATGCAATTGACTTCCTCGGCACTTATTCGCACGGGAATCCAGGTGACTAAAGGTGACAAAAACATATACCTGATACCTTCATCATAGAAGCTAAACGACAAATCCCGAGAAGAAATAATGCAGGGCTTCTGTCTGGCATCAAAGACGCCAACTTTTGCTATGCTGAGGACTACCAGAGGATAGGAAAAAGTTGATTGTGGAGAACAGGAAACGTTTTTGATAGGTTGTTGAAGTAGACGGCGTTTCGCTCCAACTTGCTCAACTTTGGTCTGGCTTGTAATTTCGTCAGCAAATTCAGAAGTAGGCTTTATAATTTGATTGCAGACAGTGCAGGCGACGCCTGACGAATAAGAAAATCCGGCACAGTTTGGCGTTGAACATTTGATCATAGTTTGTGAAATAAGTAAATCAGACCTACGGCAAAATATTTTTTTGAGAACAAAATTTGAACCTTTTTTCAGCTGCCATGGCGTCGGCAACTTCATGCAGCATACTTACACGAAAACGTTGCCGCCCTCTGGCGAGTACACCACATTAAAAAGAGCGGGTCCCAGGCCGATGTTTGTATTGGTCAACACACGTCTAGTCAGAACCAAACAAAATAATAAGATCTCCAATTTGATCATAAATTCAAATGTTCGTTCCCAAGAAAATAGAATTACCTGTTTTACAAATATAGAAAAATGGAAAGTGACCAGTCATTTGGAAAAAAATTGGGGCTTAACCGGTTATTTTAACGCATGACTTACTGATGGTGTTCAGCGTCTGAATTCGGCTCAGATTTAGAATTCCACTGATGGTTGCCAGGTATACAGTGCAAATTATTCCACACTTAGCATGTCCTGCATCTTATGGGAGCACGTGAATAACAATAATCATAACGCCTGGATCTGCTGTCCAAAAAATCGCTGAACAACAGCATATTATCCTAGTAGCATCGTATGTCAAATGGATATACTCCTATCGCGACTTCTCGTGATAGGGTTGCTCGGAAATGTGATTGATTAACTTGATCGAACTATTCCTGGAATCATTGGTTGCTGATTTTTTTGAAAACTGATGGCGTGTAACAACCCACAGTTTCGACAGAGTTGTTTAAATATACTGGGAACACTTTCGCACGGATCCCGGATGAGAATGGGGTAATGAAATGTCTGTGAAGATGGCCGGTGTTCCTTCCCTCCATACCACTGACATCTCCCCTCGTTACCGTTATGGTACCGCTCGCAGACCCTTGACCGTCAGCAACTCCACGACACTCATCCGAATTTACCAACAGCGCTGCATTCCCCACAAGCATCTAACCGATCATTCGTGACCACCTCCCACTCCAAATGGATCGATTGTACAGGTCCCCGGTATTTGTTTGTATCTTTATACTTCTCTTTTATTGTCTAAAAGTATTGACTATTAACACAGATCCCTTACATTATAAACTGATTGTATCCTTCTATCTATACATGTGTGCCTGATGAAGTGCTTAAAGATTCTGCCAACGTTATATGGCTGAAGCAGTTCCTAGTGATAAACTCAACAGTGTGTGCTATCCTCGACATCCTCCGATGCTACAGGCGCGCGCCCATGCCGGCATTATTTCGTGCATCCGACATGCTGCCTGTTCTCTCGATTGCTGCATTGCATTTTCACTATACACCTTTTAAATTCTACGTAGCATTTATTATTATGTTTAAATGTTTAGGCACGACTGCGAACGGACATTTAAACGACATGCAAAATGGAATATCAAGGAAATTTTGAGAAAAGTGGAGTAAAATGTAGACTTCTATGTCTCCAACAAGGACTCAATTGAAACTCTGTCAGGACTGTAGGTATTTGTACAATTTACATGTTTGTATCTTTCTTGTTAATCTGAACCTTAATGTACGCTTGTTTTACTGTGCTAAAAAATAAAATACACAGCTCAACATCAACCTGCATGTGGGACGTCTCCTGTTTTCGCTGCTGCATTTTACCAGTACTCTCTTAATTGTATTGATCTGTCTTAATTATTTGCAGTCAATTGCAACGATCGGTCTTCATTCCTCGATTGCATTTCATCAGAGGTCATCTCAATTGAACTCCTGATTCTGCTCATCGTCCTTGGTGCATAGCTTTCTGGATCTAGTGCAGAGCTCATTACATTCCTCAACAACAATTAATATCTAAGAAGGCAACGCCTTCGCGATTCTGAATTCTAACAACCCTCTGTCGTTTTTTGCCGTCCTTTTGTTGTTTGTAGTTTAGACACACAATTCCCCACTTAGAGCAATTTTTTTGTACACCTTACTTCTTAGTAGTTTTGACCCTTGTCTACACTACAGGACACAGACCGACTCCCAAATAAGGTTATACAGCATGCCTATAATTCACCTGCTAGATATGCATGAATATGCAATATGATCAGCAATTACTGTGTTCTATGTTTGTACTTGATGATAAAGTCCCAGCTATCGTCAATTTAAAAGAAAAACAGAAAAGGAAGGAATGTATGGCTGGCCAGTAAATGCATAAATAAAAGTACGGTAATACCTACAGAATGAAACCATCGTAAATTAGTAGTATATATAATCTAGAATAAAGGCGGACATGTAGACTCATTCGACCTAAAGTTCATTAGGTGACTCAAGACGTCACTGGATGCACTCGGAAAGTGGCCGAATAGGCCCGATTGAATATCTTATGTGACTGCCGGTTAGTCCAAAGATGATTAGATTACACTCCTATCGTTTAGCCCCAATCCCGGATTTATCCTTCCTTTCACAGTTCAGGCCGGATGCCAAGACGTTGGATGACAGGCAGATAAGAGAATATTAAATTATGTACGTATTTTGCACAATAAAATTCAATTAAAAACCATAAAAGACACCCATGTTAAGTGCATTCGGTGGCGGGGTGCGGGCAAAGAGGGTTAATGAACTGAACGTTGTAGGTGAAGGGGACTGTTATCGAGCAGCACCGTTAGTTAGCAGTAACGGCTTTAGTTAGCAGTAACAGCTTAGCTAATTGTAGACAGCAGCAATTTTACTTTCCGTCCGCACCTTCCCCTCTACAGTTTACTTCCCCACCACCAAGTCTTCCTTTTTATAAGTAACGATAACCCTAGTTTGGATACTCGAACTACGCTAGATGTCATATTACTTAATGCTAGATCTGTTTTAAATAAGATGGCCCAACTGAGAGCCATTGGTTTCGAGTTAAGGCCTGATGTTTTATGTGTAACTGAATCTTGGACCCATCCCTTGATTTCCGACATTTTGCTTGTCATAGACCAGTATGATCTCTACCGTCAAGACCGCATTAGCAAGCGTGGTGGTGGTTATCTTCTCTATATTAAAGCTTCATTTAAGCAATTCGAATTTGATCTAGATGTTACGTCATTCTCTGGTAATTACTGCTTCGCATCCATTATCCTGTCGCCCCGGCAAAAGGCGATTCTCGGATGTATTAACAACCTGCCTAATTCATCATCCGATGATGATGCAAAACTTTGTGAAATTTTTAAATTGATTTCGAAGTCCAATTTTAACATTAAAATAATCGCTGGGGCTTTTAATTTTCCTGAAATTGACTGGATTTCAAACTTTTGTCCAACCAGATTTCAGCCTTTCCTCGATACCATTAATTTTTTTCTAATTGGTCCCAGCTTGTCCGTTCTTCAACGAAACACAAGCATATTTTAGACCTGATTTTCACAAACGACATTGCTCCCCTCTTCGTTGATTTTAAGCAGGGCCTCTTCCAAAGTGACCATACACTAATTCACTGTTGCCTTCCGATTGTTTCATCGAAAAAGGCTAGTGCCGTTCGTACCTATCATGCTTTTGACCTCGCAGATATGAGCTTAATTAGTAACTTTTAGGACTCATTGGAATGGCAGCGTCTCTCCTCCATGAACGACGCAGTAAGTCTTTGTAACTTCATGTCAGCCGTTTCAAATAACATCCTGGAGCTTGTGCCAACCAAAATAGTCAAGCCCTACGTCTCGGAATCAACCGTTCCTCACTTTCTTTTGCCAAGACTAAAGAAATCGAGGAAGCAGTTGAAAGATCAATATACTAGTTCGTTATATGGTCATCTAAGGATCGCAGAGATTTTTGAATTAGCCTCTAAGATTCGTCTTGCACGTGACAGACAGAGGGAATCTTGCACACTCAGTGAGCCAAACTCTGCAAAATCTGTTGCTCAACTGTTCCGCCTTCGATCCTCCTCTAAACGAGGTTATGAAATTCCTCCATTATTAAACGAAGACAAGAACTTCGTTCTCGAAAACTCTGACAAGGCAGAACTGTTTAGTGCGTTCTTTGAAAATCATCTTACGATGGAATCTGAACCGGTTCCGACGTTTCAGGTATCCTCATTTAATGTTATTAGTACCATTGCTTTCTCCGTAGAACTAATTCGTAAGCAAATAATTCGTCTAAAAAACTCTCACTCTTCGGGGACGGACGGTATTCCAAACTCAGTTATTAAGGGAGTGCCGAGCTTCCCCCGATTGCTTAGCCATAGTTATTTTCAGTTTATCTTCTAAACGGATTCTTTCCTGACTCATGGAAGACATCTATTATTCTTCCTGTCTTCAAGTCGGGATCTTGTTCGGATGTAAATAATTATTGAGGCGTTCACAAAACACCGGCTCTAGCAAAACATCTTGAAAAAAAAATTTTTAAGCAAATTCTCGACTTTTGCCTAGAAAATAAGCTCTTAAGCGACGCGCAATATGGTTTTCTACCTGGGAGATCATGCGAAGTGTGTCACTTAGCTTTCTTAACCTCGTCACTTCTATTCGTAATGAGCAGCAGTCAGTGGTTGTGATCTACTTTGACCTGAGCAAAGCCTTTGACAGGGTACCGCACAAACGTCTTCTGGTGAAACTGGAAGCCCTCGGCATCCGGCCTCCTCTCCTTGACTTCATTGGTTCCTACATGTCTAACCGCAACCAGAAGGTCTTAGTAGGTAATAGCTATTCGAGGCCTCAGCCGATCACGAGTGGCATTTGTCAAGGCACGGTTCTATGTCCCCTTCTTTTCATTCTTTACATAAACGAAATTTCAACTTTACTCATGAATTCACAAAATTTCGTTTACGCTGACGATCTCAAGTGCATTTATTCATTTTCTAAAGACACTGCCAATAGTTGCGTTGATAAAATCAACACTGATCTACTTATGCTCTCACATTGGAGCTGTAATTGACAGATAGAATTTTTTTATCCAAGAACAGTTTTATGTGTTTTGGCCCCGCCAAGCTTCCTGGACCCCTAGTATTTCAAAAAAGTACACTTTTAGAACGATCAACCATAAAAGACTAAGGTCTTAGTTACACAAATAAGCTAGCATTATCGCCTCATGTAGATCGAATTTCTGCAAAGGCTGCACAGATATGTGGTTTTATATCACATATTTTCTTCCTTCCGGAAATAAAGTTAAACCTATACCGCATGTGTGTTCTTCCTATCCTAGAATACTACTGTCCCCCTCTTTGGGCTGATGAACGCCTCTGACCACAGTAAGATTCAAAAAGTTCAGAGGGTTTTTACTCGAAGACTATTTTCTCATCCTGGATCCAGTATCTCTAATACGGATAGATGCCAGTTAGCAAACATGAAATTTCTGTGGGTTAGAAGACTCGAAGCCGGTCTCTGCTTCCTGTTTCGCGTTAACTCTAGTCCAAATCTCCCACGCATTAACGCTCTCACTCCGGTAGCTTGACCCTATGCCACTCGTAATTCTTCCATGATCATTTCACTACCCCGTAGCTCCACAACTAACTGGTCTCAGTTTTTTGCCTCTAAATATGCTTTTATATGGAATAATCTTCCACTGGAAATTAGGTTGTCGTCTACATTAGCTATTTTCAAAACCAAATTACGCAAACATTTAACTTCGGAAGATATAAAGTCCTTATTGTCTGTGTCCTTTTTTTAAATTGGCGGCTCGCCGAACTCCGCCACTGATTCAACCCTAGGAGTTTTTTTTTGCTTCTTTTCCAGTTCACCGCATATGCCAAAGATTGTTGACTTTTGTTTTAAAAATGGCAAACCGTTTTGAATCGGATATGTTTACCATACTACTCATTTCTGCTGTTCATATGGATGCTCACACAGTGAAGCAATTATTCACATGTATTTATTTAAACCATGGTACTAAGTTTGTAATGATGGGGCCCTCTGGGCCTTAAATATACAATTTATTTATTTATTTATCACGACTTTTCACTGTTGTTTCCATGGCGACCAAATGGACAAAAAAGATATTAATCAGACATACATATCACAAATTTTCCACTGCAACTCGCCATCGCCTCGCTAAAGAATCGATACTTGATAAATAACTGACAAAGACAAAGGATATTGAGATTGATTTTGTTTTTCAGTGTAAGCGGCATCAACCAAACATACCCAGCCCCAACCGGTGTAAGGCCTAAAGTCTCGCAACGTGTAGGACAAAGAAATCGTATTTCAATGGTTAGGGGACTGAACGTCTAAGCAGCAAGCCAAGGTTTCGAGCCTCAGTGATCACAAAGCCTGGTGTTGGGTACGGCTAGCTTATGACACATAATAAGACAGTTATGGCAATTTATATCTCCCTCAGCTTTCGGTTCTTGGGCTGGTCAAGCGAATCGTCATAACCACCCAAAACCCAGCTGAGTGTCCCGTAATGCGATCGGTGCAGGTCCCACTACCAGAGTTTGGTTGTCAAGTGTCACAGCTATCTAAACTCGGTTATTCTCGTTACCGAAGATCTTCAATAGTTGAAGTTTCATGTTCTCGTAATTAGGTGAATTTTAATCCGCTTACCTTGTGTAAACAAACTGGATGAGCTGAGAAAAATTGTAAAATTTGCTTGCATCATTGGATATGTTCCACCCTCATTATCCCTCACGAAAGAGATTGGGTTGCTGTTACATGTGTCATTTCATAAATAGCTGCGAAGAAAATTGGAATTTTTACCGGGTTGGTGGAAGAAATTATTCTCGAAATCCAGTCATCGTTAAAAAATCAAACCTATCCCTTTGTATTCTTTAAAGGCTGCATTTTTGTTATTTCCGCAACAAGACTTTGGTAGCCTTAATTTCTTCTTGATCTCGGTTTTTTGAGATCTTGTGTTTGCCACAGACGTCCTATGGTCATCCTGGCCTTTTATAACGGAAATTGGCTCTTAAGTAGGTGTAAAATTCGTTCCTCATTGACATTCACAGAGAAGAGAACATCCTAATATATTCGTGATGCATCGGATCTCATTTGAAAAAATCGCCTTGGCATTTCTCCTTACCTCATTTCGCTTACTATATAGGCTATAAAATATGGACCATACTCGCATAAAAGTACTGCATGATCACTTGGACATGTGGAGGCAGGCAGTAAAATGTCAGGAACTGTAATAATAAATAAATTAATTGTATATTTAAGACCCAGAGAGCCTCGTCATGTTAAACTTAGTATCGAGGTATAAATAAGTACAAAGTGGATAATTGCTGCACTATGTGAGCAGCCATATTAACAGTAGAAATGAATAATATGAAAGGCATATCCGATTCAGAACGATTCGCCATTTTTAAAACAATAGGCAACAATCTTTGACATATACGGTGAACTAGAAAATAAGCAGTAAAAAACTCCTACGGTTAAATCGGAGGGGGAGTTTGGCGAGCCGCCAATTTAAAAAAATAGGAGAAAAAACTGCTTCATTAAAAAAATTAAAAGCTAGATGCAATGGGATAGTATTGTGATGTTGTTGACAACGTATGAGGGTTCGGAACGCTCCTTGTCGTGCGAGAGATAATATATCAGTCAGAGCTACTGTTTTTAACCATCAGTGGAGGTGAGAGAGGAGGAACTCATTCTGAACACCAGGGTCGAAACGAAGAGGGGACAGCAAAGGTCACGAGATCATCGTCGAGATGCGACCTTGTTGACTGCATAGTCCACCAATCAAAATGGCAAAACCATCAGAACCCGCCTTGATCATCAACTGAACTTGGAGACCATCGTCGTGGTTGCAAAATCGGAGGAAGGTATCAAGGTTGTCAAGAGTTGGCGATGCTAGTTTAAAAGGGGAAATGAAAAAGTGAATACAAAGATTGACTCTGCAGAGGATGATGGAAATATAATTAGAGACCAATATAATATCAAGGGAGCTGCCTCAAACACCAGGAGGAACCTTTCAAAATCAAAAAGTGCGAGTTTGGGAAGGAAACAGACAATGAGGACTTTATATCTTCGGAATTTAAATGTTTGCGTAATTTTGTTTTGAAAATAGATAATAAAGACGAGATATAAACAACGGGGTCTTGATACAAGCTGCGCGTATCGTGTGTTTCTTGGACTGCGCCCCCCTGTGTGAGGATTTTTCCTTACTCTCCACTATAACTAATCTCCGGGGGCATCCATTCAAACTACGTGTACTTCAAGGAAGATTGGATGTGAGGAAGTACTTTTTTCTCAAACTGTCTCTTTGGAACCATGGAAAAACCTACCCGAGGCAATTGTAATGTCTCAAGCTGTAGAAACATTTACACATCTGGCATGCCCGAGGATAATGCTGAATGTCCATAGCAGGTCACATCTTATTTGTCTTTAGGATAGGGGTAACTATTTAATTCAATTCAATTTATTGACGGAAATAGGCAGGGGCCTTTGGGTACCCTATTTTTAACGTGAAATTAAGTGCGGTATACAGAGAAACCATGTGGGTTGCAAAAGTTCAAAGGCAATCATAAAATATGACAAGTGTTGCCAGAGTCTCGAGGAATAAGAGGAATTTCTAATCGCTCCGGTTCGTTTGGAACATAAAACTGTCAAGGTTCCCTTTCAAGCTTTCCAGTGATGGTGACATAACCCCATCTTCAGGGAGGGCATTCCATGGTTTAACCACTCTGACAGGGAAGGAGAACTTCGCACATCCAGCCTCGCTTGCTGGACACGCAGCTTCAATGGGTGACCTCGGAGCTGGGTCATGGCAGCAAACTGAAAGAAAACCGAGAATTCCAGGCAAAAATGCAATCCGTTCACCATGCGGAACGTCTGCAGGAGATCACCACGCATTTGCCTAAAACTCAAAGGAAACAGATTAAGATTCAATATGCGGGTTGGATATGGCAAGGAGCTTCGACTCCTAATCATTTTGGTGGCTATCCTCTGTACTCTTTCAAGGCAATTCCGATCTTGAACTGTCCAGGGTCTCCAGACATGTACAGCATATCCCAAATGCGGCCTTATGAATGGTCCAAAAGTCTTTGCAACAGAGACATTGTGCTCTGCAACACTTTTGAGCGGTGAGAGGATGGTTCTAAGGTAGGGTTCATCAGCAAACCAAGGTCCTTTTGGGTTTAAACGTCTTTTAGGGCTTCCCCGTTGAGAAAGTAGCTTCTACTGTCTGCCGATCCGGATGGGTTGCCTGAGTGAATTATTATACACTCATCGAAGTTGAACCGCAAATCCCAGTAGTTCAGTATAGGAGTTTTTTTACTGCTTCTTTTCTAGTTCACCGCATAGGTCAACGATTGATGACCATTGTTTTAAAAATGGCAAATCTTTCTGAATCGGATATGCCTACCATATTACTCATTTCTGCTGTTAATATGGCTGCTCGCATAGTACAGTAATTATCCAATTTGCATTTATCTATACCGCGATACTAAGTTTGTAATGACGGGGCTCCCTGGGCCTTAAATATACAATTTATTTATTTATTTATAGTTCAGTATATTTATAACATATTCACGTATAAAGAAAATTGGTTTAACAGTGGACTCCGGGCACATTCATCCTGAAGGTCCGATGATTACCTATGTCAAATAATAGGTATCATCGTTATCTGTATGTATGTGCAAAGCTTTTGTATGATGTAGCAGTTCCTTCCTGTAAGAATGAACGGTATTTGTCACGTGAATTTAAACCCAGTTTATGTTTGTATGTATCTGTCATGTCCGCCCGTATGACGTCATCTGAGCGTCTATCTCAGGTAACGACAACTCGCTGCAAAAAATAAGGGCAATAAACATCCATGTTGGATAAAGCTGATCGAAGATATTCTAGTTAAAATACACATGTTACTATAACGTAGTGAGTAACAACGTCACATAGAAAGAAAATAGTTTTCTAACAGTGGGATCTAGGCCCCATCAACCACCATTATCTCCATGTATATGCACAACTTTGCTATGATTTTGCAGTGCCTTCCTGTAAGAATGAACGATAGTTGTCAAGCAAATATAAATCCAGTTTATGTTTGTATGCATCTGTCGTGTCCGACCGTATGATGTCGTCTGGAAGTTCGTCACAGCAACCGACAATTTGCTGTGAAAACGAATGGTGACGAACATCCAGGTGGGATAAGGTTGTTTGAAGTTTTCGAGAATTCCGACGCTGGTTAGCTGTTGTGGAAAATGAAAAAAGTCTTCGAAGTATACAGCATAGTCAGC